>NW_023591665.1:0-26405 GCF_014843425.1 Jatropha curcas | reverse complement strand
TTAGCAGAATGTACCTTTTCTCTTGTTTCTAACACCCAATTCTTTGTAAGGGAATTTCTTCATCCATAAGAGTTTCTTTGCTAGCTTTCTGTAATGGCGAATATATTCCGCCTCAGTGGATGAGAGTGCAACGCATTTTTGCAATTTTGATTGCCAAGAAACTGCTGCTCCTGCAAAAAGTCCATCAAATTCCAGAAGTTGATTGCCGCGAATCAACATCACCACCCATATCTGCATCTGTGGTAACATCTAACACAGGTCTATTATCACCAAATCATAAGCACATTTGGAAGTGCCCTTAAGGATTACCTGAGAATCCCACTTCACTGCATTCCAGTGTTCTTTACCTGGATTTGAAAAGAAATCGGCTACAACACCAACAAGCCATGAAAGGCAATATCTGTTCTTGTGCTATACCATGGCGGTAACATTCAAAAGCTGCCAACGGCGGATGCATAAGGAATTTTCTTTCAGTTCTTCTTTTTCTTTTCTCACTTGAATGACATGACTAAAGACTTTAATTTGAAATGACCTTGCAAAGCGGGAAGTAGAAACTGGTTTTGCATTGCTCATATTGAATCTGCTGAGAACTTTCTCGATGTACTTCTCTTGAGACAGCCACAACTTTCTTATTCCTGTCTCTGGGAGATCTTTATTCCGAGTATCTGTTTTTGCCGATCCCAAATCCTTCATTGGCAAAGATTTTTCCAAAGTTTCCTTTTTCAAGCTCTCAATTTTCTTAGCATCCTTGGCCCACAATAAGCATATTCATCCACATATAACAAGAGAAATAATAAAGTCCCTTCTATACTTTTTCACAAATACCACAGTGATCAGAAGTAGTTTTCTCATACCCGTGATTTACCATGGAAAGAGTTCAAACTTTTTTTTACCATTGTCTTGGAGCTTGTTTTGAGGCCATACAAGCTTTTCTGCAATTTACACACCAAGTGTTCTTTGCCTTTTGACTCTGAACCCTTCTGGTTGCTCCATATAAATTTCCTCCTCTAAGTCCACCATGGAAGGAAAGCGGTCTTACATCAAGTGCTCGATCTCCCAAATTCAGGCTAGCTGCTTAAACCGAGCACAAACTCTGATAGAAGACATCTTGACTACGCGGTTTGAGAAAATTCTTCAAAGTCAAAACTCCTTTCTCTGACCGGAATCCCTTCACAACCAGTTCCGCCTGTACCTTGGCTGTTGAGTTTGTTTCTGTTCAGTTCTTTCAACTGAACACCCATTTGTTCTTCAATGCTTTTCTTACCTTGAGGCAGTTTCACCAAACTCATTAAGTTCTGCGTTCTCATGCAAGGACTCCATCTCATCTTGCATGGCCTTTCAGCCACTTCATTCTTTTTACAATCTTTCCATTTGCCTCCTTTGTAGTTCTCTGGTTTCTCCCCCTTGAGTCAACAAGTCATATTTCATTAGGGAGAATATTCTTTGGGAAGGTATCCTGCCTCCTCGCAGATCTTCTCAATTGAGGCAGTTCTTCTATTGGAGCTGGTTTCAGCATTCATTCTGACAGGTTCTATCATCATCTTCTTCATCATTTTGTGGTCTATTATTGAGGTTTCTGCAATCAAGACTAACAGGAAACTCATTGATAGACTTTGGCTTTTCATTTTTCTCAAGTCTTCAATGTCTTGGTTCTTCCAGGAATACTACATCTCTGCTTCTGATGGAGCTTCTTTTCAACTGGATCACCATAATCTGTCTACCCAAAATCCATCATTTCCATAACCCAAGAAGATACACTGTTTTGACTTCGGAATACAAGCTTGGGGATCTTTCATCTTTTGGGAACATGAGCAAAAGCCCCATGCAGCCAAATATTCTAAAGATGATCGTAAGAAATATTTTTCCTTGACCACAACCTTTTCTGGAAAACATCTCCCTTTGAGGGATGTTGGAGAGGTGAAAGGTTGATCAAGTAAACATGCAGTATTCATTGCTTCAGCCCAAAAGGGTTTAGGGAAGTTTAGCATGAGGAGAGCATGCATCGACCCTTCAACAATTGGTCCTGTTCATTCTCTCTCAACTCCATTCTGCTGTGAGGTTTTGGGAACTGTCTTCTGAAGTTCTGATGCCGTGTTCTGAGCAATACTTCACAAATGGACCTCTGTACTCACCCACCATTATCAGCTCTTAAACACATTTAGCTTTCTTCCCGTTTGTCTTTCAACACTGACATGAAAGACTTAAACATATCCAGCCACCTGGTTTTTGACTTTATTGGGAAAGCCCACACCTTTCTATAATGGTCATCAATAAAGCTAACATAATATAAGCAAGCCACTCAAAGAATTTTTGTCACCCATTGAGCAAAACATCAGTGTGTTACCAATTTAGAATACCAGGTTTTCCTAGATGGCAGAAGGAGATCTTTGAAAGGAAACTCTATGGTTGGTTTTACCAGGACAAACAATCAGTGCAATAATTTTCAGAGGCAAACCTTTTCAGATAGCATTTTTCTTTCTTAGGAGAAGTCTCCATTCCTTTCTCCACTTCAATATGCCCAAGTCGTTTGTGCCATTACCAGCAGATGAACTTCAACTGCATTTCACTACTCCTGTTGCAAACTTTTAGCCTGGGATTGTAGTTAGAGGGCAGTTTTGAACTTCTTCCCGACCGAACACCAAGTGCCTTTGGAAAGCTTTTCCACGTCTCTGTTAGACAAACAGATTTGCCATTAGCCCAAATTCATCAAGGACAATGAACTGCAGATCAGATTGAAGTTTGCCGTAGGAGTATCTCACATCTCAACCAGAGATCATAACCAGGCATTTGGTTTTGATGCATTACCTATTCCAATGCCGCCAATTTTCCACATATGTGCCATTCAAAGTGCTTGACTATGGCCGTAATCTCCCGAGGGTAAGTGATGAGAAATATTCCTATTTGAAGAAATATGATAAGAACATGCAGATGTCAATAATTCCATAAAGATTTGTTGACTTTAGTGGAACACTCACTAAGACCAGCATGAGAATCAGCGCACTTACCATCACAAGTGCAAGTCAGCATTCAATAGCTACTGAAGCTACCTCCGATATCGTCTTTTTCTCATTCACTTTCTTTGGCTCGTTCCTTCTCCACTTTCTACAATGCCTTTGGAATGTGACCGGGCTTTGCCACAAATGATAGCAAGTGACACCTTTTCTGACTTTGGATCTTCTCCGTTTGAATTGCACCTTTGGTCTGGATTTTGGTGGGTATCTTGTTCTGCCTTCTCCCCCTCCTTCTGTAACTGTAACGAGTGCATCTGAGTTGCTACTCGTAGCATTCTCCTTACGTCTTGCGTCCTTCATTCAGAATGCTTTTCTTGGACTGTGGTTAAGTCAGATTCCCCTCCGACACATTACTGAGCGTAAACAGTCAGTGTCTCCCAACTGTCTGGCAAGGGAACTCAATAAAGAATAGTGCCTGCCACAGTGCCTGCACCTGGTCGTCAAACACTATCCTTGACGTCGTCAGTTGGTTCACTATTTCTTGAAATTTGCCTAAGTGATCTGAAGCACTTTCGCCATCTTTGTACTTTAGATTTACAAGCTTTTTAATTAAAAAGGCTTTGTTCTGGGCATTTTTCCGCTCGTACATGTCCTCCAACTTCTTCCAAATTGAATAGGCATCTTTCTCATGAGTGATATGATTTATGACGCTCATTTCAACAGACTGCCTAATAGTTGCGACTGCTTTTCTGTTAATTGACTTCCAATCGCTTTCATTTATTGAAGAGCTAGGCCTGACCTTAACTCAATCGTTTCAAACAGATCTTTTACAGCATAGAAGATCTTCCATTAATATCTTCCATACTGCATAGGTTGATGAGTTGAGTCTAACCATTGTGGCCTGTTGGTTCTGTCGTCCATTTTAACTTGTGGCAGAATAATTTTATCACCAGCCCAAAAACCGTATAGTGGAATAGTAGTATACGGATAGTGGACCGTATAATTGAATAAGTAACAGTATACGTAAACAGTACTGTATGCGTGAATAGTAACTGTATATGTGAAATAGTACTATGCGTGAATATGCTGGGCTTATTTGAACGACTCAGAAAAGTTAACGGCCAATAGTACTGTTCAACCAATCAACTTGAGTTATGTTTTCTATTCATCATAAGTCGATTCTGCAACGGTCTTTTTCGAACGAGACTGCACTAATGGACTCGGCGTAATTTTCTCGTCGTCGGGTATATTTATTTTTAAAATATATCCACGGGATCGGTAAACCTTCGCCGCTCTGATACCACTTGTGTCCCGGGCAATAAGATACGAGGGCAATAAGATTACGAGAAAAATAACACAGCGGAAAAATAAAAATATGACACAGATATTTACGTGGTTCACCCTTTAACTGTTAGGGCTACGTCCACGGGATAAAAACTGAATAATTCTTCCACTATTAAAAATAGTAGGCTTACAAAGAGAGTAATACAAAATAGTGGCACTCACACCGTGTTTTCCAAATTATCCTCACTATTCTCTCGACCCGAGTTTTAGAACCCAATTCTAAAACTCAAATTCTCTCAAAAAAAAACTCTCTTCACTCTTTTGGTCTGTGTTTTATGAAGCGTTGTGCAATCTCCTATTTATAGGAGGGATGGACGCGGGATTAGGAGAGGTGGACGCGTTAATTACGCGTCCACCGAAAAACGGATCACCTACCAAGAAGAAAATCTACCAAGAAGAAAATTCTTATTCCTTATTTCATTTTCAACTACTGTGGGTCCTACCACGTTTTTCTGTTTTTTTTTTTTTTTATTTGTTTCAATGTGGGTCCCATTAAGTGGCACCGCCACAACACACCAAATTACATATATTAAAAAAAAATAAAAAAACCATAAAATAAATGGCTTGATTATGTACATGCTTAACCAACCATAATCATGGAAAAAACCAAAGAAAATATATATATTTATATAAAAAACCTTAACTTCAAACACACTCAATCTCCGTTCTTTGGCGTGCCGGGGGCAATCTAGACGAGGAAACTCAAGGGGGAATTTTTTTTTTTTTTTTTTTTTATTTGTTTCAAATGTGGGTCCCATTGAGTGGGCACCGCACAACACACCATTACATATATTAAAAAATAAAAAACATAAAATAAATGCTTGATATGTACATGCTTAACCAACCATAATCATGGAAAAACCAGAAAAATATATATATTTATATAAAAACCTTAACTTCAAACACACTCAATCTCCGTCTTGGGCGGTGCCGGGGGCAATCTAGACGAGAAACTCAAGGGAAAATCATTTTCAGATATATCATCGTTGCCTTCATCAAAATTCAAAGCATAGCTCATAGCATCGTAATGAAAATCACCGGAGTGGGAGTGACTTCGGCGATGGTGGCCGAAGCGCGTATAGTCCTGTCCTTGTCCTTGGCCGCCGCTATTTCGGCCAATACGATAAATGAAGCTCTTGCACTTGCGTTTGATCCGGGAAGAGGGCAATGTAGCATGAGGAATGGCTTTACGAAAAGGAGAGAAGAAAGAAGCGTATTTGTGTTTTAGTTTTTGTTTTAGAGTTGGAGAAGAGGGACAGGAAGAAGAAGAGGTGGGAATGGCTTCTTCCATGAAAATGGGGGGGAAAGAGAGAGTAATGGTTGAAAATGTCGTCTTTTTTTCTTACGGAGAAGAAGATAAAACAGAGATAGTGCGTTACAAGAGGACCGAGGGATTGTCGTAGTAGTTAGAGCAGTTCTTGGTTATGCCTGGATTTTAGGGGATTATTAATTTATTATTAATTTGTAATTTGTAATTAATTAATTCAAAAAATGCTTTTTAGTCACCTTAAAATATTTTAATAATCCAACTTTATAATTAACAATCAAATGGATTTTATGAGCGTTCTTAATTTGTAAGTCTACTTAAATTGCAACATTGTACCAATATTATCGTACTATAATATCTCTAAAAAAAATATAATTAAATATCAATAGAAAATTGGATTAATGGAAACAAAATGCTGTCTTCAAATAAATTTTACTTATAAGCTCAAATTATGTTTATTCATAATGTTATCCATTTTAAGTTAAAAAAAAATTATATAGATGGTTCTCCTTCCCTTGTGTTTCTACATTAAAATAGGTATTTTCACGTTTACGTAGATAAGCTATTACGCCACTGATTTTAAACAAGCTAATAAGGCTCCTTCAACAAAAATGAATATTTTATAAATCGAAACTGAATTGAACCAAATTTCAAACCGAACCGAATCAGCCTTTAGTCTATGAGAGCAGGAGAGAGAAATTCATTTTCTCATCTCCTTCCACTTTCTCTCAACGCCGATAGCCCCTTTCCCTCTTTTTGTTCCATTTTCAACCATTATGGTTTCTGGTGATTTTATGCTCTAGATTTAAGTTTTCAATGCCATAATGAATATTTTGACCATAAGTATTCGATTTTAGACTGTGTATAATATAATCAAAGCTTGAAGCTTCGATCCTTAACATAGTTATGGGTTTCGACGAATCACTCCATTTCCTCTAAGTGTGGGCTGCGAGATAGGTCTCGATCAACTCCTAGCCGCCTCTTGAGCATTTTCCCTCCATCGATTTGGGGATTGGTTAAAGCATGATGGAGCCACTATGAATGGTGGCGATGAAGTGGCTGTCAAGACTATTTTCTGCGTGATGGCTTATCAAGTCTTTAAATTAATGACGGAAATGGACTCTCTGTGAAATTCCGAACAAATAGGGGTGAAAGTTAATCCATTTTTGGGTCACTGTAGTTCCTATAACTGTTGAACTTTTTTCCGGTAAGCCTTTGTTGGCTTTGCTTAGTCAGTGACCTATACGTTATTGGGCTTATAACTTATCCTATAAAAAATGTCAAAAAAGTATATATATATTTTTTAATGGTAGAAATATGACGGAAGGAGAAGCATGTATAACTGTCTTAATTTCTAAATCATGTTGAGAATAATAGCAGTTCGTATAAATTTGTTGAAGCCGCTTCCCAAATGCTCTAAACCAAAAAAAGGAGACAAGACGAAGTAGAATTGTAAGTTGGGCCTGACCCAGGCTCCGCCTATTCTATCAAAGTATTTCTAAGAATTATAAAATGAAATTAACAGCCCAAACAATAATCAAAACACAGCTCCTTATTAAAAAAAATTAAATAATAAAATTTCTTAGACATTTGATATTTGGTACGACTCAAGAAAATTAGTGGAAAATATTTTTCAGAATTTGGAAGAAGCTAAGTCATTTTGAAAGAAAATGATACCCTCTTTTAAAAAACAAAAACATTTTTCAATTATTATAAATTATTTGAAAACAAATGCAATTATAATTTGTTGTTTTATTTGGAATACAATTACACAAAAATCCTCTAAATATGACTTATGGATCGTCTCATTGCATCTTTTCACAAAAGAGATGCAAACACTATAATCTTTTATCAGGAAAAAGAAAGATGTGCTAATGAAAATTGAAAAGCAAGCACAAAGTGATAATCCAAGTCATCAATATAGATCCATAGATGGTACTATATCGGTTGCATCCACCTGAAAAAGAGGATAAAGCATTTGATCCAACTCAGAGAAAACGACAGTAATTAGGCTTACACATGTGCTTTTGCGTAGTTTATTTATTTAGTTTGTCGTTTAATTAGCTGCTTTTAAATAATTTATATATGGTCGTGTAAAGTTTTATGATCTTGTGATATTCTTGTTTGTTTTTCCTTCACATGCTCCGTATTATTGTACAGATTCTGTGTCGTTGCATAAATTATCAAGTCTGCTTCTAATTTTATTAGTATAGAAATAATTATCATTATTTAAAACTTTTTTACTATTTATATAATTTAAAACGTTATAATAATATTTATTTTCAATTAAAAAATATTATTATTTTTAAAGTGATATCATACACGCCAAGTTACCTAAAAAATATATTTAAAAAAAATATTATTATTTGAATTTTTTTATTATATGGTCATAAGAGTTCTCGTTTGAATAAAAATATTATTGTAGTAAATTCTTCTTGATACTAATAGAGTAGGTAGTGCCGTAGTGGCGTTCTGGTTCAGCGAAGTTGCCATGAAGCTTCTTCGTGTCCTTCCTTCTCTTTTCCACATATGGCCCCATGAATTGTTTATGACTCTTTTTCTTGTTTTAATCGAATTTTTATTGTCTTTAATTGACTCTTTCTTGCAAATTCATGTTCTGTATGCCTACAGTATTCCATTTCTCTGTTTCTTATTTCAGGCGGAAGCTTCAGATAATTTAATTTAAATAGTCAGATTTAAAGAGAGGTTTCTGTTTTCTGGGTTAAATCAATGGCCGGTATGTTACCTGGCGTTGAATGCGCTCGCCGGCGACGTTTTCATCAAAGCTGTGATACATCTTGGGCCGCCGTCTCTAGCTCCACTAGAAGATCTTCTTTTTGCTTGTACACAAGCAACCATGAAAGTTCTCAGACTTCTATCTCCTCTTCTCTGGTATCTCTCTCTATTTATATCAGATGCTCGTTGTTTCCATTTTCACCTTTTTTATCCCCTTGATTTTGATTATTTTTATGAAGATTTTTAATTGGATTATTTTTTAAAAATAAAATAAAATAGGGAAGCATAACAAAGGAGGCATACGAGGCTGAAAAGTTAGGAGAAGTGGCAAGACAAGCCAAGGAGAGATTAGATGAAAGGCTTAGAAATCAAAGAAAATCATCATCCAAAATGTAACAATTTAATTTTTATTTTTTTATTACTGTTAAATTAGTAATTCAGTGTTCGAGTGTTATGAAGAATAAGGTCGAAACTCTAATTAGATCTTTTCTCGATTATTTTAGAATATCGATACGAATTGTAAAGAAAAAAAAAATGATAGGTTTGGTGCATTTTAGCATAATCCATAAGGTATTTGCTAAGACGAACTGTACTAATGTTTTTTTTTTTTTTTAAATTTGAATTTAATTAGGCAAGAAGCCAGTAAAAGCTCGAGAGGAGCAGAATTGGCAGTTGGTGAATTGCAAACAGAGGATTCTGGAACAAAGAAAAATGGGTCAGCTAAGAAATTTAATTGGGCAAAAATGAGAAGGAAGGCAGCTGAGTAAGTGTGGGTGCACTTACCAATATCATGTGTTCAAATGAGGACATTAATTAGTTATGTTAGAGGTCCAAATTAGGTTAAACAGAAAACGAAAATTAGATCAGTGTGGTCTATCATATTATGAGTTATTACACAACTGCACAATAGGATAGACCTTATTCTGCTCTGTCTGGGCTCTCATGTATTTAAACAAGTGTTGAATGAAGGTCATAAAGTGATGGTGTTTGTGTCCGTAGTAATTTTTTTCATCTTCAATTGGTACAATAGTTATTAAAACTGAGCAAGATGTAATAAACAATTATCTGTGTATAATTGAGAAACTCTACGATTATCATCACAATTTTCTATTCATTCAATATGTTATATAAAAGAATTCAAATGGAGTAGTTTGGTGGCAAAGAGTATTTGTGGAATTGATTACCAGCTCATTTGATTTAACAAATAATTCATACCAGCTCATAGTTAATAATGAATTGTGAACTATAATTTACTAATGAATGTTGTCGGTATTTTAAAAATTTTAATAGCGATTATTGTTAATTTTTAGAATGAATATATTATTTGTTACTTGTCATATAAATAAATAATATTAATTAAAATTTTTAAAATAATATTTAATAAAGTTTATTTTATATTTAAATAACTCTAGATGGAATGATAAAAAATATTGATTTAAGAAATAATTTTATTAGTAACTTTTTTTATAAAATTAATGAAATTGAAATATAAATAAATAATTTAAAAAAAAAGTTGCAAAACCTTTTTATAGAATCAACAGTTCTTTGTAATTTCTATCAATTATTAATTAACTATAAGAATCAGTAATTAGTTGGTATGAAATACGAATAACCAAATCAAAAATTTATCAAATATGAGGGACTAAATAGTAATTTACGTATAAACTACAAAAGAAACCAAGGCCTTAAATTGGGAAAAACGTTTCGGTTAGACACGTGATCCATACCTGTAGGCATGTGAATACTGTACGCTTAGAATAAAGAGTAAAAACCCATTTGATTTTCGCTTCGGTTTTATAGTTAGTTCGGGTAATTGGAAAAAGTACTAGTAGGCAGTGGCGTTCTAGTTGAGCTAAGTTGCAATGAAGCTTCCTCATCTCCTTCCTCCCCCTCCATTTTCTTTCATTCTTTAATCTAGAAATTTTCAAGCACCCAATTTCTTTGAAGGTGAAGATCGACAATGATTTGGATCTATTTTTTGAATTTTTTAATTAATTAAATTAATTAATAAAGCCATTAGAGATATGGACCCATGATATTTTGTCGCCCACTATTTTTGATGGGTTGTTTATGTCTATTTTTCTTGTTTTAATCGAATTTTTATAGTCTCTACTTAACTCTTTCTTGCAAATTCTTTTTATTTATTCATACAGTCTTCCATTTCTCTGTTTCTTGTTTCAGGCGGCAGCAGGTTCAGTTCATTTAACTTAATTAATCAGATTCAAAGAGAGGTTTCTGTTTTGTCGCTTAAATCAATGGCTGGTATGTTACCTGGCGTTGAATGCGCTCGCCGGCGACGCTTTCATCAAAGCTGTGATACACCTTGTTCCGCTGTCTCTGGCTCCACTAGAAGATCTTCCTTTTGCTTGTATACAAGCAACCATGAAAGTTCTCACACTTCTATATCTTCTTCTCTGGTATATCTGTCTCTTATCTATAGCACATGTTCTTTGTTTTCTTTAACTATTTTTTTTCTTCTTGATTTTGGTTATTTTTATTAAGTTTTTTCTTTTTAAATTGGATTAAGTTTATTTACTTATTTAAAAAAAATAGAGAAGCATAATAAATAAAGCATATGAGGATGAGATGTTAGGAGTGGTAGCAAGACAAGCCAAGGAGAGATTAGATGAAAGGCTTAGAATTCAAAGAAAATCATCATCCAAAAGGTAAAAATTTTTATTTCTAATTTTTAGTTTTTTTTATTACTATTAAATATCTTATGAACAAAAATTAAAAATCCCAGAAAAATTATTATTGATAGATTTGGTGAATTTTAGCATAATCTACAAGGTATTTGCTAATATGCACTATAAATAGGCATGAGAACAAAGTAGAAGAAGGCAAATCATTAGCAGTTGGTGAATTGCAAACAGAGGTTTATGGAATAAAAAAAAATGGGTCAGCTAAGAAATTCAAATGGTCAAAAATGAGCTGGAGGGCAACTGAGCAAGAAGAGTGCACAATATGTCTTGAAAGGTTTAAATCTTGTGAGACACTGCTACACCTACCATGTGCTCATAAGTTCCATTGCAGGTGCTTGGCCCCATGGCTAGAGAACAATGCTCATTGTCCTTGTTGCAGAATGCAAATACACGTTCAACTTTCCCAATTTTAGTTTCAATTTTTATTTTTATTTTTTATCAGTTCTGTTCATACCAATAGATTCTGGATTTGACTATTGTTGTAGAGTATGGTGTACTCTTATTTCTGTTTTTTTTTTTTATTTTTTTTATTTTATGTGTAATTGGTAACAAAAAATGTGCATTTATCAAGAGATTTCGAGTATAATAATCTTTTTAGAAGTTGAGATTGAATTTATAATAATTAATATTGTTAATCTTATTTAAAATTTGATCCATTTATTATTATATTTAAGTATAAGTTTTTTATATTTTGTAATTAAAATTATGTGTGCTTTTCACATATTTTGCCTTAAAAAATTGGTGAGGGAGATTTTTGGTTTGTAAATGATTTATTTATGCTCTATAATGTAATTTTTTCTAAATATTTCTTTCTATTTATATGAAATATCATAGCTCTAGCTATGCATCATTTGGGGCTTCCACAGATTTCTATAATAAGAGAGGAAAATTAGGGATAATATGTTTAATCTTAATACTAAATTTGTATAAATGGTGTCTATTTTATATATATATATTTTTTTAAAAAATTAGTTTAACTTTTAACTATATAATATGAATTTAAAATATTTGGTTTTTTGCTAATTTTGGATCCTCATCTCAATTTGCTGTTTGTTGAAGTACTAGTCAATAGAAAATAGAAGTATTTCTTTAATAAGATTATGCATTATAATGCTAAATTCTTATCAAATCCATCTGAAATTAGTATCATTAATCCATAGAAAAGGAATTATATAAAAAAAAACTATCCTTCCTTTGAATTTTGAAGATTACTTTCAAACCCCACACCATCCCATCAAAGTGAAGCAATCAATTTCAATATATGTTTTCCTTTGTCTTCTTTTTTATTTAGTGATACAATTCCTTATGGTCTCAAATTTTATTAATTTAGTTATTAGCTGTTTGAGTAATTTTTCATAAAATGCTAAAAGCTAAACGTTAAATGAATTAACTTTTTATAAAATATTATATTAACCGCTAAATATTATGTAAAAAATAAAGTTTAGTGCTTTGACTGATCGACACGCTATTTAAAAAGCTGTTACCGAATACAACATTAGCTGCATCAAATTTGTAACTTTAATAATTGAAATTTCATTTATAAAAATCTGAAAATTGAATTTTCGCGTTCATGTGATATTTGAATTTATTTAGAAATAAATATGGTTTTTTTTTTTTGATCCATCAATTCTGAATATCAGACAGAATTAATTGCAGGAGATGAGGAATTTAAGATATAAAGCTTGAAAATATGGGCATCAGGGATTCTATTTAGCCTAAAAATCACTGTCTATCAATTCATTTCTCCTATTGAAGTTGAAATTCAAATAATACACCCATTCTTGTCCATGGAGTGGGCCAATAGATATTTTAATTGTGGCATAGAAAATCATTAGATACCTTTGCTTTCTCCAACTGAAAAAATTTGCAACTTACAGCACATAAAATCTTGAAACCATAAGAGTATGAGTTGAATTTCTGAAAATCAGACAAAAAATCTTTCTACTTTAGGGCTAAAAGGGAATTAGTCCACACTTAAAAAGAAAAAAGAGAGAGAGAGAGATACCTCTGATTCTTAAAAAAAAAAAAAAAAATTTTGAAACCATAACGAGTATTTGAGTTGAAATTCTGAAAATCAGACAAAAAATCTTCTAACTTTAGGGCTAAAAGGGAATTAGTCCACACTTAAAAAGAAAAAGAGAGAGAGAGAGATACCTCTGATTCTTAATAAAAAAAATTCTTAAAAAAAAAAAAAAAAATCTTGAAACCATAAGAAATCATTACTTTCTCTCAAAAAATTAATTTTTCTTTTCAAAATTTAGAGAGATTGATATAAAAGAAAAATCACTATTTTGTAAGTAAAAGGTAAAATTTTGTATTTTTTTTAAAAAAATATTAAATTAGAGGGACGGCTACTACTTTTAGCTACCTCTAATTTCGGGATTGCTTCTCATGTTTTAGATTTATGATTTTTTTTTTCTTGGTTTTTGGTGAGAACCAAACCATATTTAAAAGCGACCCATTAGCCACTAATGAAATTTGTGGCCCCTTTTTTTTTTTTTTTTTTTTTTTTTGAAGAGAATTTGTGGCCCTTTTCTATTACATATTTATTTATATTGATATATTGCATAAGAGCACTAATATATATGTATATGTGGAGAAAAATTATCCAGTAGGTGAGAGTGTTCATTTGCCCCACTAATGTGAATTTTGCCTTATTGGTGATTTTTCTTTACTTAATTTACAAGGATTAGCCAAAGTACCGATGTTAACTTATTATTTTAGCTCTTACTTGATTTACAATCAAGTCCAATCTTAAATTATAAACTTGAAAATTAAGATTTCAATCATTTAACATTGATTGATTAATGCATGTACTTTTTTGTAATTTCAAAAAATTAGATGTATGATTAAAATTGTCTTGTTTACATTATTATGCTATAGTTATATGAAATGGAATTGAGAGAGTATTTCAAAAAAAAAATAATAATAAAATTAAGATATAGGCCGAAAGTTTGATTCTTTTTTTTAAAAGGTGGGGGTGAAGCAACTGTCGAGTCGGGGTCAAACCCGATTCCGACTCGAAATACTTCTGAAATCCGAAATGAGGGAATGGCCTTGACTGATCCGATCCTTTTAAAGTTCAGCCCCACTTCAAATAAACTCATATTAAAAATTAGGGGTGGTTACTCAAGCCGTTTAACCGAGTTTCAATTCAATATTTTTTTATAAGTTGAATACTTTTTTTAATATGGCTCTTACAATTAAAAAATTTTATTGGATCCTACACATAATAAAAAATTGTCTAAAAAAAAAATTGTTGCTCAACAATCATAATAAAAAATTTATAAAATAATAATCAAACCAACATAATCAACGTCAAACATTCGTAATGAAAAACATAACACAATCAAAAAAACCATAATAATCACAGTCACACAAACCATAATTTTCCATCTTCAAATTATAACAAACCATAGCAATTAAAAAGGCCTAATTAAGTATTTAACATAAATAAGAGAAAATAAAAATATGAAAAATTTAAAAATTATATTTTTTAGTTGCTCAAGAAAAAATTACATGTCATCTTCAAAAAAATTAATTTTTGATTTTGGAATTGTTAATTTTACATTGCAAAAGAAGGAAAGAAAGGAGGGTGAAGTTCATGCGAAAATTAAAATAATAAGGAAGAAATTTTTCATTTTTCGGGTTTGGGTCGGGTTAAACAAGATATTTAACCGAATTCACCCAACGAAATAAGGGATATACATCCCACAAATGTCTAACCTTGACCCAACTTGAAACAACTTATTATACTATTATTTCAGTCGCTGTGGGTCGGATTTTGCACAAGCACTTATCCTTTTATGACATCAGCTTTTGAGTTTATTTATCAATATCCCTTTTTTTTCTTTTTTCTAATGAGATGGACCCCCACTATTGATACATAGTATTGGAAAAGTTCCACAAAGAGAATACATTTTTTTTTTTTTTTTTTGGACATTACAAAGAGACATTACATTTGATACCGAAGAAGAAGAAAAGTTAATTGGAAATGAGATGAGATAGAAGAATTAGAAAAAAAAAGATATAAATTAATTAAGGTAAAATTAATTTAAATTTTAATATTGTAATAAATAAATTATTAATTAAAATTGCTTAAATTGAATTATTCTGTAAATTATTTAATTAAATAAAAGTAAAATTAAATGGTTTAAGAGAGTTCAGATAAGATAATATTCAATTGGCATGATAGTAAACTTTATAGATCTAAATAGTTAATTCTAGCAAATATTTCATGAGTATTACACAACAATATGAGGATATGTTCAGTAAAATGTAATGTGGTTTTGGTAATTTTTTTAATTGTTTTTAGCAAGTATGTAGCTATTGAATAGTTTTTTCATAAACATTAAAAGCTAAACGGTTATATTAAGGTTGGACTTTTTATTAAAATACTGATTTTAATTTTTAAAAAGTTAGGTTCAAATATTTTGTTTACCAAATACTGTACAAAATAACATTTAAAATTATTTAAAAGTTAGTGTGCTGGACACGTGATAATAATTCTAAAAATTAGTCTTAAATGTTAAAACTTCCCTGTCTTCGATATGAGAAACTATTATTTCATGACCATAAAAAAAACCTTTGATTAATAAATTTGTTCGAACTCCAATTTTTTTCCAATTTTTAAAATATTAATAATCAGTGGTTTTTCCCTGATAATAAAACGACACCGCTTTTTAGTCCGCCAATTATTGGGTTCACTTTTGCTACCACCTTCTTCCCAAGTCCTAACGGCTTAGTTCCAAATGACGTTTTAAGCCACCAACATTCAAAACCCTGGCATATGAATACACATCATAAGGACAAAAGAAGAAGACCCATTGGAAAAAGGAAACCAGAAAAGAAAATTTTTATCTCTTTCTTTCTGAAATCTTCAAATCACAGCTCTTGGCAACCCAAAAAAAACAAGCAATCTCGGTTAAATAGCACTGTCTGCTTCAGCTCAAGGAAACCAAGGGATCATCAAAAAATGGTGTACACGATACACCAACATATTTACTCTTCTCTCCATGATTCAATTACCTCTATTTGCCAAGACTATTCTTCCTTTCTCCTTCAAGAAGCGGAGATTGCTCTGCTGCTGAGCACAGACTCTAAAGCTGCCAATCGGTGATAAAACTTGAAATGGCAACAGGATTCTTTCCATTCAGATCTTTTTATGGTTTCTTTTTTTTTTTTTTGGTATTTTGAACTTAATGGGTCTCCATAAAGAAGGAAATCTTAGCAGAGAATGAGGTTTTCAGCTTTTCGGAAACACCCATTTTACTCGGAAACCCTAATCGCTTCTCCAGCTGAACATGAACAAGCCACTCATTTTGAAGAGATAAGTTGGTCTTTTTACAGGCAAGTATACTATCTTAATGGTGTTATTGTTTTTCTTTTTTTTCAGAAATTAGTTAATAGTAATAGTTAGTAAACTGATTTTTTCCGTTAATGCTTGGTAATAAAAGAGAATGAATTTTTATTATTTTAGATTATGGGCTTTTTAGAAATTTTCAAATATTAAATGTAAAATTTCTCTCGCAATTTGTCTAATTTATTATGTACAAGAAAGTATTAATTTGAGTTTATTTTTGAATTAAACTAGAAAGAATTCTGTGTCGATTCGAAATTATACTCAAAAGTAGATACCTTTCAAGTAAAAATTTACGTTATCTAAACCTCAAATTATTTCATAAAAAATGTTAATCTTTAAGAACTAGACACAGAATGAAAAAAGGAATGATTTTCCAGTAATAGCTCCTAATACCATCTAGAGCAAACAAAAAAAACAGACCTAGAACTAATTCTTTTTTCCTCTTTCTTTTCTCTAAGTATTTTTTGTAATTATCTTTTATGCAGGAGCTTGCTCTATGGCAAAATGCATATCAGAAATAGTACCATTCTTCGAAGAGGCCTTTTGTTACAAAGATTAAGCTGTTCAAGGGGCAGAAATTGAGTCAAGAGTGTTATAGTTGCTGGCCCAAGAGAACTAAAAGAGAATTTCAGAAGAGGAATGGGTCAGTTATTGACTTAAAAAGATGAGAAAAAACTCATGGTTACTAAAGGAAAACTTACCCTCTAAAAACAAATCAAAGCCTAATCAGCATCAAGCAAATTAAAGGAGCAGCCTCAGCTTTTGGTTTTGGTTCATCTAACAAGCAGATAAAACCATAGAGAAGAGAGAGTATATTTGAAATTTGAATAAAAAAATTCTCCTCTCCTGGCTCTGTTATAATACATAGAAAACCCATTGTGAGGGATGGTCATTTGAAGAATAAAGAAAGTGAAACGAAAGTCCAATTTCTCATGCAAGAAGCTTACCAAATGATGTCTGCTAAAGAATGTGGAGTACTGATAAGGTGAGAGAAAAACCTTTAAGACTTTGTTCCAAAGAGAGCATAGGGAGGCCCATGGTGGGAGGGTGGCAGTGGTGGTGATAATTGTGTTAAGTCATGTAGAAGAAAGTATCAAAATCAGCAAAAAAAGCAATGCGGGTTTTGATGGTTTTTAAGGAAATGAAGAAAAATGATTCAGATGATGAGACAACTCCTCTAGCCTCTCAGGAATGAAAGATCAGATTGTGATTCATCCTAGCGGTCTTGCCACCTTGTTGGGACAGCCCTATGGAGAAGGGACCAGATTACTAAACTGATAAAAAGGAAGCTACATTCTAATGGCTCTCCTTTCAGATTTTTTCATTATAGTTCACTCTCGATATTTTATTACGTCTCTGCACTTGCTTGCTTTGATTGTTTTAGCTCATTATTGTGTATATGCTTGTTTTGCAGGTTTTAGGAGATAAGATAAAGAAGGAACTGTCAAGAATTTCAAAAGAACTTCTGCACCACCAAACCCCAATCTTAAAATTCTCGTAAGCATTTAACTGGAAATTTAAGTTCATATTTGGTTAGCTCAGAATTGGAATGGAATAGGATTCTTGATTTGCTTCACAAGGAAAACCCAAAAAATTTTATTTCATTTTTATATTTAAATAAACCTGAAATTATACTGAAATGAAATTCAACTTTTTAAGGATTTGAAATATTGGTGTTTATGGCATTGTCATTCTTTGCTTTATGGTGTTCAACAGAGATGACCAAATGGAAGAAATTTCCACCAAGGCTTCAGTCGATAAAGCCTGACCTGAAAAAGTTCTTTCCCAAGTGAGGCACCAAACACTATTCTCTTTCCTTTCTTTTTTTCTTTTTAAAGGGTGATTTCAAATGCATGGATTGTAGAAACTTGATCCTACCAAATTTTATCTTGGAATTTAGGTTCATGGTTGATCGTTATGGTGATGTCGTTTTAGATGTTGGTGAGAAAGAGTTCAAGGATCATGTTGGAGAGATGGGAACCAAAAAGAAAATGCTGTTAGAAGAGGAACTAGCCAACAATTTTCCATGAGAATGGACAACATTTGAAGATGAGGCAATGAAAATTTTTCACCCAAATCTCTTTTCCTAACGGCAGCAATGACCAAGTACCTTCGAAAATAATAATCCCTTTCTTCCAATGGTTATAGTGGAAGCAATGAAAATAAGATGAGATTTTGAATCGCCTTCGTATTCAAGACCCAAAATCCTTTTGGTCTCCAAAAGCATGGAGCTTCTTTTCTTGGCTAGAAGCAAGCGAAGGTATAATAAGTATGTTTTAAATCCAGCAGCATGATTATTACGTTTGTTTAAAACTATGTATTCTATTAAAAATGTATTATTTATGAACAGTTGAAAGAAGAACACTTTGTTCTTCTTAAAATTTAAGAATCTTTGTCAGCAATTGAATTGATTGAGTCAGAAGATTACAAAGCAATGCAGGGAATATTTTATGGGTATGCTTCTGTTGCTTACTGTAAAAAGCTGCTAGTTGAAAAAATATATATTATTATTCGTTAAAAATGTTCATTAAAGAAAATTCCCATGGAAGCTTTGCAGCTAAAAAAAAAATATTGCAGGACTCGTTAAGGTTTCAGCATGGAAGCAATTGGGTTCAGAACTCTTTCAAGTTTCAGCAGAAAATGATTTCAAAATTTCCAAGCACATAAACAGCAAGACGGCTCTTTCCAGGATTTAGCCGAGAACGATGGAAAGAACCACCAAAATGGAACGATAAATTCATGAAACATCGCATTTCCGTTGCCTTTCTATAAAATTTCTACAGAAGAAATCTTACGCATATCTACAATGTAAGAAATTATAACAGCCCTAAAACAGAAGTGGTGACTATTTACCATCCATACATCATACATATAAGCGATTTTATCAAACAAAGGGGATTTCTGAATTTGGGGACAAAAGGCTCGGACTGAAGGTTCATGTGGTACCCTGACGACATCTTCGCGCGACAAAGTAAGCCGTAATACCATACATACACACAGTTACGAAGTTAGAGAGAGAACAGGTAGCCCACCAGAATGCAAACCAGGAGAGCCAGGAGCAAAGTGAAGAGACAGGAAAATAGCGCTGAGATAAACAAGAAAATTACAAAACAGCAGTAGAGATCACGTTAACAGAAGAAATGAAGAAGCCAATGGACTGAAAAAAAAATTGAGAGACCCAAAGAAAAATTGGAAATGAAGAGTGGGGTGACCCGGCAAATGATGGTAAATCATATCATATGTAGCCAATTATAGGATCAAAACGCCCAGAGACGAAGTGAAATATTCAGTTTAGGTGGCAGGAGAAGGACATCAAAGAATCTTCTCTGATGGTCGCAACACATTGCCTCGTACTAACGGGCTAGACAGTATAAATAAAAAAACAACAACTGGGTCATCAAAATATGTTAAATAATGCGGAGATACGAACACTCTCTAATTAAGATTTTATTTCTAAGTCGTATAAATCATGTTGGCCAAATAGTGACTCAACACGTCGAGATCGAGAAATTACAACTGCAAGTACATATAGGCAACGCCTCACTGGCAGACCTAGTCGGCAGAACACACCTACATCTGCTCCAAAAACAAATTTAAATACTGAAAACACACAATACTTCTAAGCAAAGATGTGCAATATGTGTGAACAGGCTAAACACGGTATGTAATCGGGTTTAATCACTGACATTATATTAGTTGGTTCACCCTAATAGAAATTATATTCTTATGTGGAAGGAATTAACTTTCTCATATACATTCATCACGTCCCGTCAACTAAATTCTTCTGCTTTTTTTATTCTTTTAAGGGGGAAAGAGTCAACAACTTGACTCTGGGGCTTGGAAAGTGACCTCATGGATAGCGAAATGTAGACAGGCTGGCGATGGATATTCTTCCAAAACCTGCAGATAAGCATAACAACCACAAAAACTTTTACCTGGTATGGAACACCCTCCAGGAGAATTATAGATAAAACATCTATTGCAGTCCAAAGGTTATAGTAATGTCTTACTCATATAATAATCAAACTGAAATTATTAATTAAATCAAAGGCTAAATCAATAGGAACCCAAGTAAAACTCATTCCGGAAAAGAAAAAACTAATATTTTGAAAAATAGAAGAGCATAAGTATCACTGTTCAGCATTCAACTGTATTGCTGATTTGCAAATCATGTAGTACTAAGTTCACAATGGTTAACATTAAATACCAAGCTGATTTTTTCCGTATGCAAGGAAAAATATTTCAATACAGCAATTTCTGATGAGAACAGTTAAACATGCATTTAATTTTATGTTGTGTAACGTTCAACATGCCTAATTATTGGAATCAACAGTTGATAATATTACCACATCAAAATTTCTCAAAAATTTCTTAAGATTTAATTGTGCATGTT
The DNA here is from genome assembly GCF_014843425.1 of Jatropha curcas. The sequence continues at coordinate 5,650 of NW_023591665.1, read as the reverse complement.
TGCACACGTCATCACTCACTGCATAATATTTTTGTATTGAAAATATGTTATGACTGACATAAAGCAAAAGATTATATCATGTCTAGTGCGCGGAGCGCACACACACACACACACACCAACACACACACACACATATATTATGGTGTAAGAAATGGATTTATCAGACATGAAAATGATTATAAATTGGCAAAAACAGTCTTACAATACCGAACATTGTAACTGACAAAAAAGCGTAAACAATGCTGAGAGAAAACAGCTTATCGATAAAAACTGTTACCGACTGCAATTTCCCATATTTTGTAAATTAAACATTGAAAAGTTCCAAAAAAGAGGTATTCCAGTATTAGCTATGAAACAGGCAGGTGAGAGCAAGGAAAGAACACATTTAAAATCAGTTATCAATTTGTATGCATTCCGATCCAACAGTAAATCAAATAGCGTCCATTTTAATATCCACTTTCAAACAATGTCCATCCGAAATATCAAACAATGTACCCAAGTTTCATATGTTTGAGGATGGAATCACATGTCAGCCTGATAGAGGCAAACGGTACCTTCAAATAAAGCTTCAGCAAGCATGACTATTCGTTGAGTAATACTGCACGATTACTTATCTCCTCAGTCGTGGAGAATGATTCACATGAACATCTAACCCTCAGGATGGAGGCCAGATGGGCACAAGGTAGTTCTACGATTATGCACATCAAGGCCACCGCCGAAGTCTTTCCCATATCTGCAAAGAGTTATAGCATAAGCTTGTTCAGAAAAATTACAGAATGAGAAAGGTAAATGTTGATGATTCGAGAGACAATATAACATATGGAGACATTATTATAAAAAAAGATGGTGTTATTGTCCAGGGCAAAAAATGTGATCGAAGTTATGAGAGAAGTTCTAAAAATAATTAACAGAGAAACGAGAGAGAAGAGAGAGAGTTTTGGAAGCTTCTAACTTCACTACCCCAAATTTATTCAATCCTCAGTTACAAGACAAAGGAACAATACATCACAAACTACCAAAAAAACCAATGATATTTGCAAAAATTTCATACTCATATAGATACTTAGAAGAAAGAGTAATGGACCAATTATTTTGCAAATTCATTGCCAACAACGGAGAAACAGAAGAAATTCAAACTCAGTATCCCATTGTTGGCTGTGTTGTCTTTTGATTTTCTTTAGATTCCTATCTGTTGAATTTGTGTTAATCTCAAAGGTCAAGAGCTTATATGAGAATGTTAAATCGCAAAAACTATAGGCTTGGCTCTGTGGTAATATGGATGGGAATTGTTGCTTTGTCTTTGTTAATTGGTGATTGAATAAAGGTTTTGCCCATACAATAGAAGCTTTTCAATTCTAAGTTCAATCGTTTGGACAGGGCCTATGTTAGTCAAATAGTAAACATTTGTTGCGCTATAAATAACACCACACGTGATAAACAGCTAAAAAACATGATTTGTGAAGCTTATATGTAATACAGTAATTACACTGCGACCACACAAACTACTTCTTCAGGTGGCATTTAGACAGGACTTCTATAAAGATCTTTCCGCTCAATGATCATTACTCAAAAGCCAAAGTCCACAGCATGGGGACACGGAAAAAAAAATGAAAATGTTGACAAAAAAAAATCAGGGCACTGGATGATAGAGGAAGGGAAGGATCATGGGTCTTATCATTGGGTCGGCGAGGGGCCCACAGGAAGGGGATGACCCACTGAATTCGACATCAGAAATTGTCAACACGAAAAAACAAACAAAATTTCCATGAATTGTTGTAAATAAAAAGAAAACGATGCCCAATTCTAAATCTCAGAGCTGAGGTATATGAAGAATTGCAGGAGGCCTTCTAATGGAGGCCAGACCACCTCTATGATGACCCATCTTTACAATTACAACAACACTAATGAGCCACTGGCTATTGCCAATAGTAAAATGGTACGGGTTGCTGCACGCCATTTCAGCAAAAAGGGAAATACTTAAGGATAGGTATCTCCAAAAGTTTGCCTTTCAAGATCCCATCCTGTGGGAAAAATAAAGGACTATTTCGACTGCAGCAAACACATTCAATTAAATAACATACCAACCCGTTAAGAGACAAACTGGTTAAAATCAAGTTAGGAAATAATCAAAACCGTAGTGTTTTTTTTTTTTTTTTTTTTTTTATTTTGTGGCTCAAACGTATTCATGAAATCACCTCAGATCTTGAGTGTCGCCTGCGTGCATTTCATGTTTTGTTGAATTCTACTGCCCAGATAGTCCAGATTCACTTCCTACTCGTCAATTCAAAAAGATCTCCACTTGAAATCAAGGAAGCCATCTGTCATGAGACAGTAGATCCCTCGGTATTATCTGTTGAGAAAAAATGGGTTGGAGAATCAAGGATGCCTTCTAGAACTGCGTCTTTGAAGCATCCCCAAAATAGTCTTCTACCTATTCCTTTCTGGCCTCATGACCACTTGTATCAGCATTGCTGCCAGACAAAATGCTGAAGAGATGCTTACAGAATCTACATGAAGTACCACTTCCATCGTCCTTGGCCCTGCTCCCCTATTGGCGCACAAGAAATCCTAAACCTGAAGGATCACTTCTTGTGGCAGATTCATTCCCCCAGATGTGAAGACTTACTTGGAAACATTCAGAACTATGAGGAACAGGATCAGAATCAAAACTAAAAAGTGCTCCGTTTTACTACATCAAGTGATTTCAACCAGGAGGGTTCCCATCAGCATGTGAATCAGGCAAATCCTCAGGGAAACGAACCTATTGGATGTGTGATGTGAGGACAGAATCTGAGGAACCCCTTTGTTCTCGAATTATCAATATACATTGACTGCATTCCTTGTAGCCGAAATATTTACAGAGACAGGAATCTGAAGATTGTTCTTTAAGCGAAGTACTTAGCTTCAGAACTACTTCTATTCCTAAAAGAGTCATCATGACTATAATTACCACTTAACCTGATGGGGAGAACTAATTCCTTACTCTCAGACAAGGCATTTTCCTTTGATCACTTGTTTCAGCATTTCTCAGAACGCCAATCAGCAATCTTTCACTGGCCGTGTACTGCCTTCCAAGAAGATGGTCCAGTTTCAGAAAGAGGAGCTGGTAAACCTTGTTCCTGTACCATAAATGAAAGAAGATTCCTTTCTGCAAGATTGGAGATCTCATTTGGTTGCAGGATCACAATATTTTGCAGAATGGACCAGAACTTCATCTTCCGCTGTATGTAAAAATTTGTTGATTAGTCAGTCTCTTCTTATAAAACCTGAACTGAGATCATTTAAACAAGAGCATCTTGAAAAGAAATATCTAAACATAAAAAAGTAAAGTATCGTGCATTGATCAAGATTCAAGAACCATGCAGAACAACAAACCAAAAGATACTGTATCTTGCCACATTGCATTTCTTTGATTGATAGAACTATCCAAAATTTCTATTTTACACTGTCTACCCACCATAAATGCGGTCTCTCCATAATAGGCAGGAATCTTCTGGCCCTTGTAATAGCATTTTGTGTTGGCATCCAAAAATGCACACGAAATACATGGCAGTGGCAGTTGGGTTAGTGTAATTGTCAGGTCATAGTTATGAATTACGATATTGTTTTGCGTCCATCAACAAACAGCACATGGCCTACACTTCATTAAGAAATACCACCACAGAAGCTCGCGTAAAAGCTTCCCAAAAAGCCTCACCAATCAATCCAAGGGCAAATGAAGAGTGCTAGGCTGGTATGATGTTCCTGATGGAAAAGTTTTGTAAATCTTCCTAGTTCATTGTTTCAAAGTTTGAATATTAATCGAAAGCAATTTTTTTTTTTTTTAAATTTAAATTGAAAGCAAAAGTAGCCTTATTGTGAAATTCATTGTTCATTCTCTATGTCCAAAGCTTTCTAGTTCAATCAGCCTATTTAACATTTTTTTGACACGTAGGATACTATTGTAGATACACACCATTTATTTCTTATTGCCGATTTCTTCATGTGATAAATGGAATATATTTGCCACCTAGATATACCAAAATATAAGAAAAAGCAACATCTTTATACCAGCACAAATTATAGCTCCCAGATAAAAAAGAAATAAATAAAAATTCAATGGAAGAAATATTCAACATGCCCAAACAAAACATGTATAATTCTTATTTAGTAAATCTCAAAAAACTCATTGATACTATTCTCTTAAGCTCAATTCAAACAGTTTACCAAACCATCAAGTCTGAACTATTAATACCAATTTGGCAAGACAAAACCTAAATCCTCCATTGGAAAAGAAATCATCAGTGATCACAAAACAGAATGCAATTCAAGGCCTTTAAACCAAACCAAGGAATTGTTAAATCAAAAAACTGTTTTCAACTATTAAGGCAACCAAAGGTCCAAAGAAACCATACACACTAGTTTGATAATCTAGATTGATAAATTAAATCCACTCAGAATTAAAATAACGTACTATCAGTTTTGCGCAAATACAATTACCAAGGAAGAGAATTAGAAAAACCAAAACATGTACGTGCAGCGAATAAACCTAAAATTACCCCGAAATAGACCCATTTTCAGCATCAGATAATCAATACCACAAAAACCAGTAGCAATCTTTGATCAAAGAAAACAAAAAATACGAAATGGGCTGTTCTCCTTTTTTTTATTTAATTTACATTACAAATATAGTTAAAATATGGGATCAATCATTTTAAACAAATGATCGATCCCATCGCTCATCAAAGCCCGATCAAATGTTTATTTAAAAAAAGGTGCGAAAATAAAAATAAGGCAAGAAAAACAATAATAAAAAGAAACAGGAAATGGAAGAGGAGAAAGAAAGAAGGAGAAAGAAATATGGCGTGGGATTCTTTTCCTTTGTATCGTGTTGTTTTTGGGTTACCTGAAGGAGTAGCGCGAGAAGAGGAGCCACCGCAGATGAGAGAAGAGAAGAGGCGGAGGGGCTTCTGCGGATTCAAAGTCGGCCCGCGATGGACGCGAAACCCAGATCGACTATTGGCTTTGTGCCCATTTTTTAGAGATGATAGAGAGATGAGAGAGTAGGAGTTCGAAATTAGAAGAGAGGCTGAGAAAAGGAACGGGTTGATATAATAATGGAAGCAAAGTATTAGAGAGAGAAGAGAGGTTTTTTGTTTGAAAATTTGAAATTTGAATTATTTTGGGAGTTTTCGTGCGATTGGGGGCTAAAAGAACAGAGAGAACAGAGTGTCTTTTGTCTATTCTCTGCTTTCTTTTCTTTCTTTTCTTTTTTTTAATTTCTTTTAAAAATAATATTTAAAAAAAAAAAAAAAAAAAAAAAAAAAAAAAAAAAAACCAAACAAACAAACTATTTTCGGCGATGCCTCCATATATCACATGACATCCTACCTTTTTGTTTTATTTAAATACCAAAGATGAAAAATTTTAAAAAAATTAAAAAAAATAGAGAAAAACTTAAAGAGCGAACTACCAAAATTATTTAACTGTTCATCATTATTTCAAACAATTACTTATTTAGCCTTAAATTCAGCATGTCAAGTGGCAATTTTGTATGTTCACTAGTTATTATTTCTGTTTCCCTTTTTAGTTTTAATCTTAAAAAAATCATAATGGTTTTAGGTTTTTCATAATTTTGATTAAAAATTAATTTGGGATCATAAAATTATTA
>NW_023591664.1:0-18630 GCF_014843425.1 Jatropha curcas | reverse complement strand
AAACCAGAGAGAGAATCTCCGGAATGCTAGCTCCAAACAGACCCTTCGCCCGGGTTGAAGCTTTAAATTTGTACTTTTCGGAGTCTAAGGAGAAACTTCTCTAAGGTTTGGGGCTGTTCTGTATTGTTCTTTAGCTGTTTTTTGATTTTTAAAACCAACCAATATGTCCCACATACACTTCTACTTCTTTGTGACAATCAATGTAATCGGAAGAACTGGTGGTCGTTTGGGCCCATTCTTTGATAGGTTTGCCCCCGGCAAAATTTTTTTTTTGAGCCCCAAAACAGGGCATAACCCTGTAACGCTAGGTTCCCCACTCCGTGAATGTAATGTCGTTTTCCTCTTTGTCTGGCGAAATGCCATCATTTATTTGATTGTATCTGACAGTAAGATCGGTCCAAGAGATCATCTGCGTGTCCAAGCCATTTCGGTCCACCAACAAGTCCAATATGTGGCAGGGGTGAAGTCGTCCTTTGGATTGCTTTAATTCACATGCCGGTATCCCTACACACATTCTTGACTTTGCCATCTCTTTCTTCGGCACCGGCACAATATTTTGCTACCACGTCAAGGTAGGCAATGGGGTTCTATGAACTTCTTCTTCCAGTTGCTTGCGCTATTTCCTCCTTGATTTTTCAAGGACCATTCTGTTTTCAGCCTTCTTAGGCTTCCTCTGTTTTTAAAAAACGGCTTAGCCTCTCAGGGTATACTGGAATCTTGTGCACCGCTATTGCTGTCAATTCCCTGTGATGTCACTAGCCCCTTCAAATGAAGAATCCGGCAAAGCTTCTTCAAGCATTCAATGATCTGTTCGTTTTGTTAACACAGTCAGATGGCTGTAAACGGTCCATTTTTCTATTGAATCGAGTCGTTGCTTAGAGTCGAGTCGGGCTGATTCAAAACTCCGGTTTGGAGCCATTAGAGTCCCAGAGTGGGTAGAGTGGGCATGTAACTGAAATTAAGGAAAGAGTGACCTTACTTGAAGGAAAACAAAAGATCAAAGTAATAGGATTCAGGACTTGCTTGCCAACTAAAGTATAAAGTTGAGGTATTGAGTTGTACCTTTTGACAACTTGAGGTTACCCATTTGGTAATTCCAGCATAAAATCAATGGATATTCTAGAGACTACCGTGAGTTTATTTCATTTTTCATGTTTCTTCATTCTTATCTTCATCCTTCTTCCTGCTACTTTCCTCTTCCACTTTTCTTTCTCCATACTTTTAAATGGTAGTGAGATTTTATATGGGATTCAACTTAATCTCACACTTCTATTCTATCCAAGTAAGTAAATTCTTGAATTTCATATTGTAAATCATTTGGTGATAATTTGTGAGTATTCATAAGAATTTCTCATGTAATAGGAGAGGTGAGCCTCAAAGGTAAGAAGAAAAGGAAGCTAAAAAGAAGAGTTTAAAGCTTTTTGGAGTGAAAGGTGTTGCTATCGTCTTTTTAGTTTATTCATTTTCCTGCATAGAAATTGTGTGGTGTGTTTGAATAATGAGAAGTTATGTTGCTTAACTATGGAGTACAAAGACTGAACTGGTGAAAAAGCAAATTGAGATGAAATGAATAAAATGAAGTAGATATTGAGGTTTTGGCTGAAACAAGTTTTTGCTGGGAAAAAAGTTTACCAGTAACTTCAACCTTGCATTTTTACCTCCATTCTAATGAATGGAATTAGACAAGTGTCCATAGAGAGGTTTATTTTGTTGCCTCTATGTGCTTTATCTTTACTGGGTTTTTTGAAATCACCCAAATGCGGCAGTTATATATTGAGAGATATGGCCAAAAGAGTAAGACTGTGCAGGTTGAAAACACGTCGCGCGCTCGCCGAATCTTCAATTTGCGGCGCTTCGAGACTTGGCCCTGTAAACTTCACTGATCTCTTTGGGTGGCTTTGCGCGCTCGGACTTTCATTTTGCATGCTCGCGAGCTTATGTTTTTTATGCTTCTTTTTGACTTCCATTTTTCAATGCAATTGTATTCCTTTGCTCAACTTATATGCCTTAATCATCTTTAAACAAAAGACAACATTAGACATGCAATCAAACAACATGCGCATGCAAATGATGTTGAATGAGGTAAAACCAACTTGTAATTGTATTCTATGGCAATTGGTGAAATGATGTGAAAGGGTGTATGAAAGTATGAATTCCTATGCACTTGTATTCCTTTTCCTTCAACTTGTATGTTCTTCCCAAACCATTTTAAAGCAAAAAGAAACCATGAACAATGTATTAACACAAAATGCAGCATGCAAATGGTGGTGAAAACTAACATGACACAAGCATGGCATAATTATGACACAGTTTACTAATGCTTTTTGTTTTAATCTATTTGTCATTTCCATTATTAATGCTCCATTGAGGGTTAAGATAAAACATCGTAGAATAAGGCTATGTCGCGACATAGGGAATAGCGCAGATCTGCGCCCCAATTAACAGTTTGGTACTCCGGCTACAGGCCGTTTGAGGCTGGATATGATTATATGGGCCATAGCAAGCCAAGGCATACAGTTTCATCCAGTTTTTCATACAGTTTTTCTTATCACTTCGGTTTCCACTATAACCTTATGGAGGCCTATAGCAGATATCCTTTGACATAACAATTGCATGAATCATACAGTATACTAAACAGCAAAGAAAGATCATCAAGCGGAAAAATGAAAAGTATCATGATATGTGTGCTTACATTCCTATGTGAGTGTATTGTTTACTTTCTACATATGTATGTGCTTATATGTTTTCTTTATTGTTGCGATATTCACTAGTTTTAAAATCAAAAGTTGCAGAATTCATACAGCATAAAGCAACATCACGGTAAGATCATAAAGTATAATGCTTATATGCTCTACAAGTTTATTTATTGAATTTTTTAAGGAGCCATACAGTCATGAGATGTTTATTAATCATAACTTCATATGATGTGACTAAGAACGTGGCATAAGTCATACAGCATAATGGATAGCTAAGTAAGAAAATGAAATACTATGTTATGTATTCCTTTCTGTTTATTGATTTCATTCATACAACATAATGAATCAGCAGGTAAGATCATGATAGTATCATGATATGGTGGGATTAAGGTTTCATAAAGGAGTTATGAGATAAGTAGAACTAATTAATTATGTTTTATGAATTAGAAGTTTATTCTTTGCTATAAAAGATAACATTTATGTTGGACATTTTAGTTCTATGATTATCAAATGCTTTTTATAACCTTTTGTATTTTAAGTTAGTTGCCATCAACTTTGTTTAAGTACGTGAATTATTGAGCACCACTGAGTTTTTATACTCAGCGCGCTCGTTTTTATTTACGCGTAGGTTTGAAGATATCGGTTGCTAACTTGAGACTTGAAGGCAGTATCTATAAAGCAGAAGTGCTTAATTTTGGGTCATCAGTAGATTGAGAGTTGTTAATAATTATAGAAGTATGACATGTATTAGAATTTATGGCATTGTATAATTTATTACAATTTGTAGAGCTTATGTATTGGAAATATAATTGAAGCAATGTAATTATTTTGGTGTAAGTATTTGAGGAAATGATTTAATATGAATATTGACTATAGTTGGTATGAATTTAGGTCATCGAAGACTTGAATATAGATCATAAATGCAAATTAATTGCTGGATTAATTAACCTGGCTATTGAGGATTTATACAGTTTGATATTATACTAAACGTGTTGTTGTGTTATGATGATTAGTTTTGGAGATATTTGAAAGTTTGGAAGTTTAATTGGGAGTGCTTTATATTCATATTTAAGCATACAGGATGATATCAGCATGACAAGACATAAAGTTTCACAGATTGGTAGCGTTTTCGGCTCGTTCATTTCGGGTTACGGGTGGACCGGGGGGGATGTTACAGATGCATGTATGTATGTTCATTTTTTCTCAGTTTTGCCATGATTAATTTTTCTTTTTCCTTTTTATTTCGTTTATTTGATTTTCACTTATTTTTGCTTGGAAATGCTTGGAAGCATAGACAGCGCGGGTAAGCCATAATTTGCAAGCTCATTATTAATTAGGAGCGGTACATCGTCCTAAAAATTACATCAAATTTTGAAGTCGCATTTCTCTAAATCCGACACAGATGATCAGAACTGGACTGGACTGCTGCTCGGTTTCAGATCTCGGGGGTCAGACTCCAACTCATTACCAGGACTTGATTACAGACTTTGACTCTGGTTTGACTCGGAGGGGTTATCAGCAGCCGCGCTCTCCTCGCGTACCAGTTGGTGAGAGCCCTTTGTACGGCTTGACCAAGCTCAGCAGGTCCTTGGTTTCTCCCCCAATCATTTCCTGGTAATGCCACACTCGTCAAAGAGACTAGGCTAGCATGGAAGTCTTCCATTCCAGTTCAAGTTAGATTGTTTCGCGTGTTGTTTGCCCCAGAACATGAGAAAATATTTCTAACCCAGGCGCATGCTTCTTAGTAGCTCGGGCAGTAAAGTGGTTCTTGGAAGCCACGATAGGAAATCGTTTCCTCCCGATTTGGCAGAAGTGACAATTCCAAAGTCAGAAAAGCTATGGCCGCATCTGTGTCTTTCTCCCTTCCCTTCCTCCTGGTCCTAGCATCGACCTCTTCAGTTATGGTCATTCAGCATCTAGGACACAGATTTCGGTTTCATTTTCTAGGAAATAGCTTCGAAAGGATCGATCAACTCCTGTGTCAAGAACAATAAGCATTTAGCCCCCGTGATTTGGTTAAAGGATTCAGTGCTAAATGTTTGGCTTATCCTTGGAATTAATTGAACTGTTGTCCACCAGGTCTTGGATGCGGTTCTTAAGCGTCCAGCAACGCTCAGTCTTGTGCCGTTTACCGCTGATGGTATTCCACAGTATTCGTAGCTCTGTAAGTTCCTTGGTAATGGGTTGGGTTGGCGGCCTTGCTTCCAAAGGCTTGATGTAGTTTGCCTTGACAGCCTCGTTGATACCAATAAAGGATTGCGCATCCCGAAGATCAGTATATGTCCTTCCTCGACTGACTGCCATTTCGCCTCAATAATTTTCCACACGTAAAGGATTCGTGGGGGTGACTGCTTGCCACTTCGTGGACTTTGCTAGCATGGCTAGGCCTTCTTGGTATTTTGAGGTTCCCTGAGTCTTCTTTCAGTTGCCCCCATTGAATTAAAATCCTTTTACTTCGTAGCAGTGGCAATGAGCGACTGGAACGTCGGTAGGTAACTTGGAGTTTGGCAATTGGGTTGCTGGGTAGATTGGGGCAGTAGGTTCTTTATAATTATGTCCACCTGTTTCTTTCCTCAGAAAGGCCAGTCTGATTCATTTGGGCGCCTTTGGCCCTCCACCGTGTCAGGAACGAGGGAAAAGGGTCTCATTGCTTTTCTGTTTGGTGGTCTGCCAGCTCGCCTCCGAGTAATGTCCACCTCGCTTGTTATAATGATATTGCGTTTTAAGATGCATTGCAGATGTCTTCCCAGGTTCTCATTTTTAGACCATCCAGGCTTAACAAACCACCTCAAAGCAGCGCTAGTTGAGTGATTGTTTTGAACAACTGAGCAAGGAGCTCGCTGTTTAAGTCCGAGACGGGTTTTAGGGCACCCACATACTTTTCAGGGTGTGTTTTGGGACAATGGTTCCATCAACTTGTCCATGTTGGGCATTTTGAACTTTGTTGGGCAGTCTTGCTTTGGGGACAAGGACAAGGAGTCCATGTCCACACCACTTCCTTATGTGTTTTAGGGCAGTGATTGACCTTTCCTAAGAGTTCCAGCTTTTCTTCTCTCATTTTTTTTGAGTGGAAGTTTTCGTGGAGGGCATGTCATTCTAGGACAGGGTTTGAGGACGTCGGTGCAGCACCAGGTCCCTGATTGGAGGCTAGCAGGACCACTTCCCCCAGCTGAAGCCCCTTTCCCATTACCCTACCCACTGTTCAGCTATCTAAGGCAGTTCTCTGGCAGCTAATGCCTCATTCATTCTAGCCTTCCAATTTGGGCCTGTCGAGTTGTTCCATGAGATTTTTGTGATGTTCAGCAAGTGATGCCATTGGGTTGCAGTTGAAGTTGGTAGGTTGGTGAGGCCTAGTGAGGTTTGGTGAAGCTGGTGAGGTGGTGATGCACTGTAGTTGTGACTGGACTTGGATAAGGCACTTCAAACAAGGGTTACCTGTAAGTGTAGGGTAATTGGATTAGGTATAGTGGTTCGGTGTATTAGGGTAGCTGATGTGAGGTAGGATCAACTCCTTTGTCCACTGTGCATGAACTAAAACAAAAGAATGTTTTTTGGTGTTCTTTTTGTTGTTTTAATTAATGTTTATGATATGTCGTGAAATGCGCACCGAACAACACGTCATAATCATCTTAATGATATGATCACATCATTGGGTGCATACAGCCCTAAGGTAGGTTTATAGGTATGGACACAATAGAGATATTGACTTTATTAAGGGACCTTTGAACCTTGGTAGGGAATATACCTAACCCATGTGAAACAAAGAGTTTCGTGTGGGGTTCCAACAGTAGCGTCATACTCATTGGCCCCCCCAAAAGGATTAGGGATGGTTTGCGGTAACAGGGAGGAACGCTTTGGCTGTTCGTTGTGACAATAATCAAGGAGACCTACCGATCAGCGCCTACTTGCCATCCAGACTCAAGAAGTTTGAACAGATAAGAGAAGAAATTCAATTTGAAATTTCGTTTTTTTATGCAATGGAGAAAAAAGAATTCTCAAATTCGTGCAACTAATAAAACAAATTTAATGATTTAAAGTAATTTCAATTTAAGGTCCACCAATTTTTCTTATTAAGCATTCTAAAGAAGAATAACTTAATCTTTGGTCGGGGTACCTACAAAACAAAGCATAGTAAATAATACCCTAAGAAGGGCAGTTTAAGTTTTTTACACAACAATTGTAAGTCCACTTTAATGTAACGATTACATAAAAAATTCCCCAGCAGAGTCGCCAAATTTGTTGAACCCCTCCCCCAAATACTGCATATGATGAATATGACTAAGGGCAGAAATGTGACATCCTACTGAGTCGGAGTCCTTGCATAGAGTCGAGTAAGTCGAGTTGAGTCAGTTGAACCAACCCGGTTGGGGTAGAATGAGTTTATAAGTGGAACTTTATTTGAGTGAGAGAAAAAGATTAAAGGTATTAAGAGAGAGAGGATGGATTTGCAGTAAAAGATCAGCTTGGGTAGTAGTTTTAGCCTTTTGACAATTGAGGTCTCATTTAGTAAAGTTTCCATCATTTATCTGTTTTTGTGTGACTTACCCGTAATCATCCCATTCACTTTCCATTGGTTCATCTTTATCTTTCATCTTCTTATCTCCCTTCATTTCCTTTATTTTCCATTCAATTAGATAAACCTCAAATTGTCTTCCAAAGTAAGTAGAATTTACTTGAGCTAATTGTTTATTCAGTCTCTACTTGAGTGAATATTGGTAGATAAGGTTGTAAGAATTTTGAATGTGTATAGGAGAAGGGAGTTCAAAGAAGTGTAGAGAAGAGAAGCTAGAAACAGAGCTCAAGTTAATTGGAGTCAAGGTTTGATATCTCTTTATTTTTATCATGTTTTCCTTTGCATGAGAATTTGTGTGGTGTGTTGCTATTGAGTACAATATATTGCTTTCATGTTGGAGACTGGTAAGTGGTTGAGAAAACAGGGGAGGTATTGAGTTTATGTTGACCAATAGGGGAGGCTCATCTTGATTTTACCCCATTTATGACATGGAATTAGGAAGTGTCATAGGGGAAGAGCTATTTGTTCCTCTTATGTGTTAGCTTGCAATGGGTCTTTGAATGCACCCAAATTGCCCGAGTTGTATAATTGAGAGATATGACCAAAGAGTGCAGACTTACGCAGGCTGGAAACACGTCGCGACGCTTGCACTGCGCAGGCTGAAAGGAACGGTCGCGCGCTGTCCGGCTGACTTTGCACTGCGCGCGCGCGACTTCCCACTTCAAACTCCTCTACTCTCTCAGTTGGCACATTACGCGTCGCGCGCTCGCGACTTTGCACTGCGCGCTCGCGACTTGTGCTTGAAACTCTCTGCCTCTCATTTTGCCCTTCTCGCGCTCGCGACTTTGCAAGAAGCGCTCGCGACTTGGCCCTTGGCCTGGAAGCGCTCGCGACTTGCGCTGCGCGCTCGCGTAGTTGGCCTGATAACTCACTGTCTCTCTTTTGGCACTCTACGCGCTCGCGACTTGCATTTACGCGCTCACGACTTGTGCCGATCACACATACGCGCTCGCGACTTGCATTTACGCGCTCGCGACTTTCACCTGGAAACTCACTGACTTTCAGATGTGCATTACGCGCTCGCGACCTTTTTGGACTTTCTTTTCCTATGTAAATGGATTCCTTGCTCAACTTGTATGCATCCAATCATTGTAAAACAAAAAGACAACATTAGAATATGGATTAAAACAACAGGCAAGCATGCAAATGATGTGAAATCATATGAACATGATGATTTATGAAGTGATGAACTATTACTATGATGTTGTGTTATACTTGTGACATACCAACATTATGCTCCATGGGGGTTAGGTAGAAACCATGTAGATAAGACCATGTCGCGACATAGGATAGCAGATCTGCGCCTCATACAGTTTGTTACTCCGGCTACAGGCCGTTGAGTGGGCCTACAGGCCGTTGAGTGGAGATATGATTATATGGGCCATTAAGTCAAGCCAAAGCCAAGTATACAGTATTCATCCAGTTTATATAGTTTTTCTTATCACTTCGGTTTCACTATAACCTTATGGAGCCATACAAATATCTTGACATAATACTGCATGAATATAATAAAGAGAAAGAAAGACCATCAAAGTAAACTGAACATATCATGAAATGTGTGCTTATCTGTACTATATGTGTTTACATGGTTCTGTTTACACATGTATGTGTTTATTTGTTTATTTTATGTTGAGATATCCACTAAGCTTTATTTGCTCAGCGAGTTACCTGTTTAACTCGCAGGTTTTGAGACTGGTCCGCGCAAGGTTTTGAGACTGGTCCGTAGAGGGTCCGTTTACAACTGCTGCTGCAGTTACAACTGCTGCAGTTCATCTGTAGAAGACTCGGTCTTCAGGGTAGATAATCATGTTATCCTTTTTATGGCATGTACAGGGCACTCAGTTGAGCCCAATTCATTTTGTAAACAGTATCATGTCTTGTTAATATTCAGTACAGTATTAATATAAGAAATCTCAGTATGATATTAGATTCATTATACATTATGATTTCAGCATGTCAGTTCATTCAGTCATTCAGTTTGTAGCATCTCGGTTCGGTTCATTCGGGTTTACGGGTGGACCGGGAAGGGATGTTACAAGAAATGCACGTGAATGTGTGAGTTGCCACCTTGTTTAATTATTTTAGGGTAAACTAGGAAAAAAATATTTTAGGGTAAACTAGGAAAAAACCCTAAGTTGACTCCGATTTCAATTAACCTAATTACTAGATTAATTATCCCAATGTCTAAGGGATGGTGTGCAAACCCGAGTTGGATCCCGAGACCATGTTATGCTGATGAACTAACCTATGAATGAATGCTTTGCAAGGTGATTGATGTAATTGGACCAATTGAAATGTTTGAATGATTTTGACTTGCCGCTCGGGGTTAAAATGCCAAACATGCCTACGTACTTCCGTTTGAATGGAAGATCAAAGTCGACGTAGTTCGATAGGCCTTTTTAAACGGGCTTTGAATGGGTATGCTTAATGCATGGGTGTGTGTATGCTTTGTGCATTTTGTTTAGGCATTTTGCCTGAAAATTTGCAAGATTAGATTGATTTGATTAAGGCGTTTGTTGCCAAATAGTGGTTGGATTAAGGCTTTTAGCCAAAAAAGATTGATTTTAGGCCAATTTGTTGCCAAAAGTTGAATGTGTTTGTTTGCCAAGAGTGTTAATTGGGCGATTATCGCCAAAATGATTGATTTTAAGGCTTTCAGCCAAAAGATTGATTAATTCAAGGCATTTTACCAAAGTTTCGATTTAAGCGATTTGTCGCTAAAAATAGTTAATCTTACTTATAGGCAATTTGTTTGCCAAAAGTGATCAATTAAATTGTAATATAGGCAATTTATTGCCAAAAAAAATGTGTCTAATTAAGGCTATTTAGCCACAATTATTGATTAGTTAGACTTAAGCCAGACTGTTCGAAATAAAGGCAATTATACCATAGTCATTAATTGACCAGATACTTTAGCCAATATTGTCGGATTTAGGCTTTATTTAAGCGATTTGTGCGCTAAAAAATGGTTAATCCCTATACTTATAGGGCAATTTGTTTGCAAAAAGTGAATCCAATTGAATTGTAATATAGGACAATTTATTTGCAAAAAAAAAATGTGTCTAAATTAAGGCTATTTAAGCCACAATTATTGATTAATTGGACTTAAGCCAGACCTGTTTCGAGAAATAAAGGCAATTATACCTAAGTCATTAATTGACCAGAATACTTTATGCCAATATTGGTCGGATTTAGGCTTTAACAGCAACGATTATTATTAAGACCGGGCAATTATTTAAAGCTTAATCATTTAATTGAGGCAGTTTTATTTGCCAATTGATGAAGTGAAATGCATATTATGGCAGCAGTTTAATTGCAGAATTGGAAGTAAAGAAGAAGAATATGCACAAAATGCTGAAATTAAAATAGGCAAGAAGTTTCGTTATTAACTGATTAAATCGACGACCGCTTCCTAGCTTCAGCTTGAAAATTCCAGATTAAGCTCCTTCGTGTTGGGAATATTAATTAGATTAAATTAAGTGACGAAAGTAATCACAATAGGCAGAATAATAAAATCCTACACAGTAATGCAGAAAAGCAGTAAAAAGAACCGCAAGGAAGCGTAAGGGAAGAAAGAGAGCGTCTACACTAAATGCAGAAAAGCAGTAAAAGAACCGCAAGGAGCGTAGGGAAGAAGAGAGCGTCCGTCAACACAGACTGAGTGCCTAAAATTGTCGACTCGGGGCTGTATTTATAGGGAAAATCCGGGCTGGAGGGCAGCAGCTGTGTTGACAGTTTTAGTACCATATTGGCATACTTTCGGTGAACTTTCCGAACGGCCTCCGGCCGGACTGTTTGCAGTCCGGGAAAACAGGCCTTTTGAGCCTCAAAATTTGAGTATTCACACTTGGCTGCTTGTGGCCCTTCAACCCCCCTCTTTCTTGGGTTCTTCCTCTTCTTCTTTCTTATGCTCTTCTTCGGACTCAGACTTTGGTTCCTTAGGCTCAACCGCTAATATGTCAATCACATCTGAAAAAATCTCAAGACCTTGGTATGTCCTCCTCTTGTGCTCAAAAGGCTCTATCGGCAGACACAGAGAGGAATGCTTACTCGAACGGACGAATCGTCCATCCATACCTAACCAGTAGTATGTATTCAATGTGTGCTCCCAGTTTTTTACCCTAGGCCCATGCAGTTTCCTTGAGTGTGGACATTAGGTAGCTCTATGATGGCCTGTTGATTCTTTCCAAGCTTTTCCTTTCTTCATAGTTCATTCTCTTCATGATATTTGAGAAAGTGGGCCCCATGTCAGTGCTAAGTACAGTGATTTGAAAATCGGTCCATGGGAGGATTATTTGCTTGTCCACATTGAGCGTAGCTACACTCCTTTCACTAGCAGCATGTATGGTGATGACTTCACTAATGAAAGGAAATTTTATCTTTTGGTGTAGTGTTGATGGTACTCCTCCCAATAAATGGTACCATGGGCGCCCCAATAGTAGGGCAAATGCCAAGGGGATATCAATAACAATAAAGTCGGTCTCCTTTTCTATCGGCCCAACCTTGACCATAGTCTTAAAAATGCCTTCAACTTGCCTCTTATAGTCATCGTAGGCTCTAATCACAACATCAGAAGGTTCCAAATCAGATAATTCCACCTTGAACTTGGAAAGCAGCTTTAAAGGACACACATAGGGCTGGCCCATGATTTATCATCACATAAATTGGCAACTCTCCCTTTGGCCTCAACCTTTATGAATAATGCCTTAGTGTGATTCCTTCCTTCGGAAGGAAGTTCATCATCAGAAAAGGTGATAATGAGGGGCTTATGTTGAACTAACTCCATAAAATCGGCTGGAGAGATGGATGATGAAACAGGAATCTCCAACATTGCTTTTAACAAAGCTTCATGATGTTGTTTTGACGATACTAGTAGGTCCCATATGCTTACATTTGCATGGGTTCTTTTTATCTGTTTAATCAGAGCATCGTCTTTAGTTTCTATCTTCGGCACACCCGATGAGCTTGCCTTTTCTTTTTCTTCCTGAGGCTTGATCATACCTAGTTGATAAATCTGATCACTTCGGGCATGTGGCTTACAATTCTTGCTTCTTCTTCATCCTTGCTACTCCATACGTCCAGAATAACAGGATTTACCACTACCTCATCATTGCTTCCAACCTAGACTTGGTCACTTTGACTCAGCCACTCCTCATCACTCTCCTAGACGTTAAGGACCATAATGATACGGATCCACTACCACCAACCACCTATGGAGCGCAAGGAAACAAGGACCACAACAATGGCAATCCATTAGCACTTCCTAGTGGACCAATTACAAGGAGCCGTGCAAAGAAGTATGGAGCAACCATCCAGTGGCCAATTACAAAGGGCGCCGTGCAAAGAAGTATGGAAGCAACCATGTCCCTTATATCATTCAAGAACAAATCACACAAAAGCTCCATGACCTTGCTATTCCAACAAGTGCTATGAAGAATCTGTGCTATGAAGAACTTGAAGAAACACCTAAGTTTCTCACATTAATAGAAGCATATGTCGAGTTGGTAAGCACGCCCGTGTAAGGTGGCACGCCCCAGACCGTGCAAGCTACTGCCTCTCAAGGAACAACATATGAATTGGAGCATGCCCGTGCCACTTAGCACGCCCCAAACCGTGCACTTCTCTGCCTCTCGCGAGGGACACACAAACATGCGCGCACGCCCGTGCCAATCAGGACGCCCCAGGCCGTGCACTTCTCTACCTCTCGCGAGGAACACACATACATGCGCGCACGCCCGTGCCAATCAGCACGCCCCAGGCCATGCAAGGCCGGTGGGCACTTTTCTCTGCCTCTCGCGAAGGAAGCCACACCATGCGGCGCACGCCAGTGCGCCTTGGCACGACCTAGACCGTGCCTAGCCTGCTCTCATTAACATAAGTTTTAGTTATTTTGAGTTTCTTTTTGCTTTTGTAAATGGGTTGGGCCTCCCTGTAATTCGACTCCCGCCATGATTATTTAGCCTTGGTTTTTGTTTAGATTTAGTTAATCTTTAAGTGATTTGGAATTAGATCTCCAAATCCTTTGCCATAGAGGGGAATTTATTCTAGATCTTTGATCTATTCCAAAACTTGTCATTGAGTTCATGAAATTTATTTTCATTGGGTTCCGCGTCATGGACCTCTTAGATTAGTATAAATAGCTTGCTATTTTGTAATTATTCAACATTATTCAATCAATTAATCAAAGAGAGATCTTCTTCTTCATGCTTAGGCGTGTTCATGTTTTCAGAGGGTGTGAGATTGCATTCTTCTAATTGCATCAAGAATCAAGGTAAACTTATCAATTCTTTATGGCGTTTATCTTATTCTTCTACTCTATTATTGGTAATTATTGGTGTTCTTGCTTCTTTAAGCTTTGGGGTGCCATAGAGGGGAATTTAATCTAAGATCTTTGATCTCTTCCAAAAGCTTGTCATTGAGTTCATGAATTTATTTTCATTGGGTTCCGCGTCAAGTTTGGTATCAGAGCCAAAGAATTAAGTTAAATTCTTATTTATCTTAGTTCTAAGGGTTTGTTGTTTAATTTGTTTTCTATTCTTCTTGTTTTTTGGTGTTTGTTTCTTCTTCATGCAAATTCTTTTGTGTTTGTTTCTTGTTTGATTGATTCAAATATCGTTTTTGCCTTCAATTAAATTTAGTTAATTTCGGTGCTTGTTTCAAATTCTGGAAGTTTAGATCTTAGATCTTGTTGCTAAAAAAAAAAAAAAAAAAAAGAAGTAAAGAAAGAAAATTTCGTCCACCATTGAAAATTGCTTGTGTGGATCTTGATTTGTTCCTGCAACCAAAAGAGATTAATTGATCCTTAATTCAAAGGGATTGGTTACCTTATTTTGTGGGGATTTGCCAATACTTTGTGGGAATTAATTCCTAATCGTTTAAAGAGTTATTGACGCATAATCTTTTAATCTCGATTATTGGTGTTTCCGTTTCATTATAAACGTGGGGTGCCATAGAGGCGAACTTATATCTCATTCTTTGATCCGATCCGTATCATTAACTACTTGCGGATAAGATAACAAAGAATAGTTGACCATATCTTTGAGATTGAGAAAATCTACTACAATCCTTGTCAAATCTAAGAATCCTACTTAAATTGGGTTGCATTAAAAAAAAAAGGAACAAGGCAGCACGCCCGTGCTACACCTCAAGCACACCCGTGCTAGATCTTGCCTACCACTTGTTGGACTAGGCCTAATTACACACGCCCGTGCTACGCCCGTGCTACAGTACTGAACCTATTAACAAACTGTTTTCCTTTTGTTTTTCTTTGATTGCTTGGCTATTGTTTTGGGTAGAATTAATTAGGTCCATATTGGGTTGGCTTGTAGTAAACTAAATTCATATATTATATTCCTAATATTGTCTTTTAAATTTCTAGTTTCTTTTGTTTTTGTGTGAGCTTTCTATTGCTTATCTATTACAATTGTTTAGGTGTGTTTGCTTGTTTTCACTACAACTCTAATTGAATCATTAAAGTAGTGCATTGTTTATGTTCTTGTGCTACCCTGTCCATATCGTTTAAGTCTTCTTCTAGATTTTGTGCTCGCTTTTCATTGTTAAGTTTTATTCCCTTGACTCTAAAACGTGATCTTTTTGAGTTGGTTGGTTGAACCTAAGATTCTGAAGTCAATTGGAAGAATTGCAAGGAGTAAGATTCAAGAGTGTAAACACGTGAGGGAGTTGAAATTACCATTACTCAAAATCTTCTTGTGTTTTCTTTTGATACTAACCATGAGTATAGGCAAATCTGGAGATGGTAATGAATAGGAAATTGCCAATTAAAGATCCATCAATTAAAACTCTTCATGGAAAGCAATTCATAGGACAGTTTAAGAACCTTCAATAATCTTGTCCAGAGAACATGAGGGAGGAATGCAAAGAGATAAAGGCTTCACAAAGCCCTTCTAATACAACCATAAAACAACTAGAACTCGTCCACAAGCTAGATTTCAAACCCATGAAGATGAGGAGGCTGAAGAAACTAATTTTAACAAAATTGATGGAGATTTGGGATCAATCAAGATGAAGATTCCAGAATTCAAAGGCAACAACAATGCTGAAGAATACCTTGAATGGAGAGAAAGGTAGAACAAATCTTTGAATGCCACAACTATTCTCAAGAAAAGAAATCCCATCTTGCTGCTATTGAATTCAAAGGCTATGCCATGTTTTGGGGGGAACAATTGCTATTAAAAAGAAGAAGAAAGGGATTGCGACCTGTACCACCATGGGAGATCATGAAAGAGCTAATGCCCATGGGAGATTATGAAAGAATTGATGCACCAAAAATTTGTCCCTACTCACTACTTTAGGGATTTACACAATAAATTAGCAAGGATGGTGCAAGGAGGAAGAAATGTTGAAGAATACTACAAGGAGATGGAGATTTGCATGGCTAGAGCCAAGATTGAGGAGGACGAGCAAATCACCATGTCACGATTCCTTGGAGGTCTCAATAAAGACATTGCTGATGCTTTAGAGATGTATAGGTATGAAAGCTCAGAGGAGATGGTAGATATGGCCATGAAACTTGAAAGATAGAAAAAGGGGAGATCCAACACCAACAAGTATTCCAACAACATGGGGATCTAAATGGCCTAAAGAAGGTGAGAAGAAAGAATTTAGAGGCTCAAGTTCTCAAAGGACAGATTCAACTTCAAAGGGTAAAGAAACTGTCCGAACTCCATTTAAAAGCAACAAAGGTACTTCTAACTCTACAACCCCTTCTAGAGAAATTAAATGCTTTAAATGTTTGGGGAAAAGGCATTTTGCATCTCAATGTCCTAATAAAAGGGTTATGATTATTAAAGATGATGGGAATGTTAGTTCTGAATCTGAATGTACTGATTATGATGATATGCCTAAATTACTTGATGATAATGATGATGATGATTCAGAAAATTTGATACTTCCTGAACATGGAGAAGCTTTGGTTGCTAGACTTGCTAGAGACGTGCTTTGAACATGCATGTAAAGAAGAAAGCCTTGAGCAACGTGAGAATATATTTCACACTAGATGTTTGATTAGGTGTTGATTAGTGGAAAAGTGTGTACTCTTATTATTGATGGGGGTAGTTGCACTAATGTTGCTAGTGTAAGGATGGTAAACAAACTGAACTTAACATGTCTCAAGCATCCTAAGCCTTATAGGTTGCAATGGTTGAATAATTGTGGAGAGGTGAAGGTGATTCGACAGGTACTTGTGCCATTCTCTATTGGATGGTATGAAGATGAAATTTTATGTGATATAGTACCTATGCAGGCAGGCCATTTATTGTTGGAAAGACCATGGCAATATGATAGAAGAGCACTTCACGATGGATTCCACAATCGATACTCTTTGGTTCATAAGGGTAAAAAGGTGGTTCTTGTACCATTATCACCTCAACAAGTATATGAAGATCAAAGGAAGATAGTTGATCAAAGAAAAATAGTTGAGAGAGAGAGAGAGGTTTCAGCCTTGAGAAAAAAAGAGAGTGAGGTTTCGAGAGAACAAAAGAGAGAAGATAGTAAGAATGAAGAAAAAGAGGCCACAAAAATAACAAAACAAATAAATGGCCCCATTGTGAGTGAAAAACAGAGAGTAGAGAAAAAGAAACAGACTTTTTATGCAAGAGTTAGAGAGGTTAAATGTGCTATTGCCTTGGAGAAGCCCTGATACGGATCTGCCGACACTCAACCATGGAGCTCAAGGGAATATGGGATATAACATGGGAGATCCATTGGTGCTTCCTAAAGGGCTAATTACAAGAAGTCATGCAAAATTTGATGATGTTTTCCTAGTGAATTAAAGTGGTTTACCACCTTTAGGAGAGGAATAGAACATCAAAATTGACTTTCATTCCCTGGATCCAACCATTCTTTCCCAAAAGGCTGGCCTATAGAAGCATCCAATGGAGACAAAGGAAGTTGCAAAAGGCAAGTGATGAACTTTATGGAGAAAGGTTTGGTGAGAGAAAGGTATGAAGCCCGTGTGTCGTTTCCAGGTGCACTTCTAGTCCTAAAAAGGATGGAAGCATGGCACATGTGTGTTGATTGTAAGAGAAGTCACAAAATCACAGTAAAGTATAGACACCCTATCCCTAGACTTGATGATAATGTTAGATGAATTGCATGGGGCAACTTACTTTACTAAAAAATGATTTAAATTGAGTGGGGTTACGATCAATTAGAATGCAACCAAGGTGATGAAAATGGAAAACTGCTTTTAAAACTAAGTATGGTTTTGTATTGAATGGTTTAGTTATGCCTTTTGGACTATCTAATGCATCCTACGTACTTTTAAGGTGAGGCTTATGAACCATGTATTGCGTGCGCTTCTTAGAAAGTTTGTTGTTGTATACTTTGTGATATACTCATCTATAGCAAGTCCTCTTAATAGTTTCTATTGAAGCATGTTAGGATAGTGGTTAAACAGAACTTTGAGGACAGAAAAGTTGTTATGCTAACTTAACCAAAATGCACATTTTGTATAGATAAGACTTTGTATTTCTTGGTTTTAATTGTGAAGTGCACAGGGTTATTGAAGTAGATGAGGAAAAAGTGAAAGCTATCCAAAGAATGGCCAACTCCCAATCGGATTTCATGAAGTTAGGAGTTTTCCATGGTTAGGCAAAGCTTCTATAGAGGTTTGTTAAAGATTCTCTTCAATTGTAGCACCAACTACAGAAATTATCAAAAAAGGAAGTTGGATTCGTGGGAAATAAAGAACAATAAAGGGCATTGAAACACTAAGGGAAGTTAACTTCTGCATCTATACATATTCTTTGCCTAATTTATTGAGAATACTTTTTGAGATTGGTGTGATGCTTCTGGAGTGGGGATTGGGCCTGTCTAATGCAAGAAAAAGAAGCCAATTGCCTACTTTAGTGAGATAGTTGAAAATGGAGCACAACTCAACTATTCACCATGACAAGAGCTTTTATGCCTTGGAAAGAAACTATTTTAACATGTTTGGCAACAACTACTTATAACCTAAAGAGTTTGTCATCCAAATACTGACCATGAGGCCCTAAAAACCAACTTGAATGGGTCAAGTAAGTCAAATAAAAGACATGGTAGTGGGTTGAATTTATGAAACAATTTTTCCATATTGTGTTAAATACCAAAGCATGGAAAAGACAATGTTAATTGCTGAATCGCATTATCAAAAGAGATATAACTCTTAATTACTGCTCTTTAGCTCTAAAATTGCTTGGATTGAGTAATGTTTAAAAGACTTGGTAATGTGAAATGATTCTGATTTTTGGCAAATAATATGTAGCAAATGTGAGCATGGAGCATTGTGATAAGTTCCTATAGAACATGAATGGATATATATGTTTAAGAACACACTAACTTTGTGTGCCTAAATGTTCTAAT
>NW_023591663.1:0-30421 GCF_014843425.1 Jatropha curcas | reverse complement strand
AGGAGGAGGAGTGTGCTTCTGTTCCGTGACCGTATGTGCACTCTACTCAAATGAAGACTCTCGAAGTTTTTCTCATTGTAGAACGGATTGTTGACATGATGGGAGGATAGGGCGGTTGGGAGGATGGCTCTCTGAAGGGTGGATAGGCGTACATCTAGGTGAGTATGTTGGTGAGTGGCCTTATGGTGTTAACAATCATTTAAGGAGTATGGCCATTGGCCCATTTAAAAAATACTACCGGCCTATGTTGGAAAATCATGGAGTGTATGCTCTATCATTTATGATAAAAGGAGATTTTTCGAGCCTAAGGAGCACAGTAGAACATCTATTGCTACAAGACATATTAGATGGCAGCAAAGTAAAACCGCTTGGACACTTACTTTCAGCAGGAATTCGCTCATATTTAATGGATGTCCATAGTTTTTTTAAAGAACCACAGATTGAATACATTCTCGTTAGGTCTGCTTCGCTATTATAAAATTTTACACACTGGACCAACTATATTTTCCTTCGAACGACCGAATAAACAGTACCTATTTTGTTCTAAGACCATTGTATGGAAGCATTGATAAGAATCATATTGTTTGGTCGAGGAACATGCTGGCATCTAAATCCGAAGTATACTCGGTTGCAGGCTTCCGGCAGACTTGAATACTGGGGGAATTCCAACCGGATATAGAGATTCCAAGCGGCATATAAGGCATTATGAAGCTCACTCCTTCATGGAGATGCTCTCGTTGAGGAAAAGTTCCCTGCATTCCTCGATTAGATAGTACGCACACGTTCCCCTGTTCCGAAACGAGATGTTAGCCCTACTATGACTATTCTTTCCATCGTACTGTCTCACTTTGAGGTTGGGGAGTTTCTAACTTGCCTATGTTTAGTAATTTTTGTGTCTAGGATGTGGTTAAGTGTTGGAGTATGACACAAGTTCTTTAACGATGTGTGATCATTAGATACTCTCTAAGGGGATTTCTCATAATGTGATAAACTACCTCTAGGAGTGGCAGTTATATATGTGACACCCTAAATAATCGAAGATCACAAAAGCATGCGTAGGACTTAACTATTCTAATGCTTTAATTTACATTCTTATAGAAGTGCATCTTGTCTGTTGTTTACAATTGTGGTAGATTGGATCTTAAAATGTGAGTATGTAATATCATGCTACGAGGGCTGCTATGAGAGAAAGGAGTTTGTGAGCCCGAAGAGGGTGAATTATAGAGGAAAAGGCTGGGAGCCATCTAGTTTCAGGTTTAGCTGTATATTATTCCTGTTCCTAATTTTATGTTAACCAAAATGAAAATTGGATTTTGCAAAATATTTTACAATGGTTTGTTTGAATTAATAATTATAATTACATAGAAGTTTTTTAAAGAGGAACACAAGATTATTTTCTGAAAAGCAATACGGTAACTTGAAATGATTATTTATAAATGGAATTTATGATTCTGATATTAAAACTGTGAAAGAGGAGGATGTTTGGCCATTTGATATCTGTAGTATGAGGGGTGGCCGTAGATTGAATGTTATTTTAAGGCAGTGTGTTGTGAAATGGTAATGTTAAATGTCCATTTGTGATTTTGATATTGTACAATAAATGGAATGGTTTAAAGTCCCTTTACCAAGCTGATATAGATATGGTTATTACCCCGAATATCATTTCATTTGTGAAGTTGATTTACGATCGATTGAACATGGATTCAATCACTAGTGATATATGATTGATATGAAATTTCTCCCTCCATGTTGAGGTTGTTAGAATTGCTTCCCTCTTCTGTTTGAAAATCAATATCAACAGATTGAGGTTGTAGATAGCAAGTCTAGATGTGCACATTAAGACACTGAGGCCTCAGAATTTGACTTCTATAAAGCTGTAAAGACTATATTAATGATTGATGATTTAAATGGTAAATTTGATTTATTTTGGTTTCTGGTATTTTCCTTCTTTACCATGGGTGGATTTATGATTGGGTCATTTCCTTATTATTTTTATTAGGTACAATCCACTAAGGCCGGATATGCTTAAGCCGATAGTTTGCTTTTGGTACTATCGCAGGTAAAGGAAAGGAAAAAGGAACCAACGAGAGGATCATTAATTTAAAATATTGATGTAGAATTAGTAATGGCCGGCTGAACTTGATGTAGCTACTTGACTTTTATTTAAACAAAATGAAATTGATTTTGCAAAATATTTTCAATGGATTTGCTTTATGAATTATAATTATATTCATAAGTTTTTAAAGAGGAAAATGATTATTTTGAAAGCATACGACCGAATGATATTTGAACAATTACATTCTATTATGTATCTAAGATTTAAACAGGACTCCAATATGTAATTAAATCATCCATGGACTTATAGGTTATGGAACCATTTTATTTTATGTTTTTTTTATAATATGTTTAAGAAATTATATTGAGATTAATATCTACCAAAAGAAGTTATATATATTTACTAACTAAATTATTTTGCTACAAGATATAAAAATGAAGGAATTAAAAGGATTAAGTCCCTTGTAGTATACTTAGTAAGCATTTATAAGAATTAAGTGATTTATAAGAATTAAGTGCTTATTAATTATATTACGGGCGACATGCCATGTCTTACAGTAGAGTAAGGTGTGACATGTTTACTTTGGTATCAGAGCAGTTTTAATTGCATATTGGATTATATTTTTGCTGAATATAAATGTGTGAAATGTAATCTGCTCAAATATGACATGGCTATTAATTGTTGGATATCTACATCATACAATATTCTAATACGATGCATGGTTTTCTGTGATAATATACAGAGAGCTTGTTATTTTTGATCGATAGTATGGAGGGTGTTAGTCGGGGAGATAATTTTAATCCGCTTGAGGAGCAGTCTGAAGCGAGACAGGAAGAGCGTGGTAATATGCTCCCGAGCATGCTGATGTCCCTGTTGCGCCAGCTGTTGACCCTATAGCCCAGCAGATGGCTACGTTATTGAGACAAATGGCGGGTAACTTACAACAGCAGCCAGTTAGACAGTATGATAAGTTGGTTAAGTATGGGGCCACAGAGTTTTCAGGCACCACTGACTCGATGGTAGCTGAGCAGTGGCTAGAGAGGATTGATAGAGGATTGATAGGTTTTCCCGTAAAACTTCCCAGTGTTTGATGATGCTCAGAAGTAACGATTATGCAGTCCTTTACTTCAGGAGATGCATATGAGTGGTGGAAGACGAGTTCCCTAGGAGCAGAGTGCGAAACCACCAGTCATGCTCTTCTCTATCTTTGGAATATACCAGAATGTCATCAATAAAAACCACAACAAATTGGTCAAGGTAAGGTTTGAAGATCGTGTTCATCAAAGTCATGAATGCTGCTGGATGAGTTATTATGTCATTACGGGCGGATGTTAGTTATTATGCTGGGAGGATGTTAGTTACAGGTAGGGACAGGTGCAAGAGATTTGAACAGTGATTGAAGCCCAGTATTAAGAGTCATGTGATCGGTTTTGAACATGAGAATTTTTCTGCATTGGTATCACAAGCTTTGAATCAGGAGAAAGTTGATTTAGAAAAGGCTACAGAGGAGAAGAGTGTCAGGAGGACTTTCCCAGTGGCTAGTAGCTCTAGTAGTAAAAAGAGGAGATTCTTCAGTCCATTTCCTTCTAGATCTAGCAGTGTGAGGCCACAGAGCTAGAGACAGTTCAGACCACCATTGCCACCTCCACGAGCTCCTCCAGTTACTCGTAGTTGTGTTCATTGTGGTAAATATCATGGCGGAGTGTGTAAGTTGACCACCATTGTGTAGATATCATGGCGGAAGTGTGTAAGTTGACCACAAGGAGCAATGTTATTTTAACTGTGGTCCCGAGGTTGGACACTTTGTGAGGATTTGCCCTAAACTGAGATCGACTACGGCATATACAGCCACAGGAGGAATCCGATTCAAAGACCAAGCTGCTAGTTTATGGCTCTTCTTCTTCTCAGTCTTCCAAGGGCACGAAGGTAGGGGCAGCGGTAGAGGTAAGCAAAATAGTCGGGGGTAGTCGCAGGGGACAGTGAATCAAACCAGAGCCTATGGGTGTGCCAGCTAGAGTTTATGCTAATGAGGCCGAGGCAGGATGCTGATGCATCGCTTATGTCCGCGTGACTGGTATATTTCCTTTATTTAATCAATGAATGTTTATGTGTTATTTGATCCTGGATGCATCTCAACTGCTTGTAATCCTTGATGTGCTGGGATTCTTGGCTAATGACATCTATTCCTCTGTATTGCCCCGATTTGGGTATGATTTGTGCTTGTATCATGAGTTCCATTAGATCAGGAGGTTATTGGTTTTACAATTATATCCTGATGCCCACGTCATAACCATCCAAGATCATGTTATTAACCCTTCTTGTTTAGTTGAAGATGTCCTTTTCGGAGATTTTTGACGTTATTTTGGGCATGGATTGGTTAAAATATCAAGCAGTGGTTGATTGTGACTTAAGACAGATAACTATTTTAACTGCCCAGAAATCATATTTGACTGTGGTGATACCAGGGTGAGAGACAGATACTTTTCCTTCATGCTGTGGATAACTGCGCGTTTGCTACAATCTCAGCTTTTAGCTCAGAAAATTGATGTCCGTCATGGGTGTGAAGGCAGATAACTAGCTCACATTTGTGGACCACAAGGGTAGGTACTCTAGACATGGCATGTCGCCCGTAATATAATTAATAAGCACTTAATTCTTATATTTGCTTACTAAGTATACTACAAGGGACTTAAACCTTTTTATTTCCTTCTTTTTTTTTAAAATTTTTTTATATCTTGTAGCAATAATTTAGTTATTAAATGTATAACTTATTTTGGTTCGTTCACCTCACAATTACAGGAATTGCTTGATAAGGGGTTTTTTCGTCCTAGTGTGTCACCATGGGGAGCTCCAGTGCTATTTGTAAAGAAGAAAGACAGCGGTTTACGGTTGTGCATCGATTACCGTCAGTTGAATAAGGTCACAGTCAAGAATAAGTATCCTTTGCCAAGGATTGATGATCTCTTTGATCAGCTTGATCAGCTTCAAGGTGCTTTCTCTTGTAATTCTCTTAAGATAGATTTGAGATCGGGTATTATCAACCTCAGGGTTAAAGAGGCAGAGTTTATTCCTAAGACGAACATTCAGGACTTCGCTATGGCCATTAGAGTTTCTACCTAGTTATGGCCATTCGGATTAACTAATGCTCCAGCAAGCATTTTCATAGGCTTTTGATGAAACACGATCTTCAGACCTTACCTTGAAACCAGTTTGTTTGTGGTTTTTATTGATGACATTCTGGTAATATTCCAAAGATAATAGAATGAGCATGATAAGCAACCTAAGAATCAATTTTTCAAAACTCTTCGAGAAAAAACAACTTTAACTGCCTAGTTTTCTAAATGTAATTCTGGTTTAGCACAAGTTGCTTTTCTTGGTCATATTGTATCTGCAGAGGGTATTGCAGTGGATCCTGGTAAGATTAGGCCTATTTCCGTTGGAAGCCACCAAAGGAATGTTTCCGAGATTCGTAGTTTTCTTGGGTTTGGCTGGCTATTATCGCAAAGTTTTGTTAAGGGATTTTCTTATCATTGCCTTTTGCCCTTAACTTCAACTATTGTGGAAGAACGTTAGGGTTTGAATGGACAGATAATGTCAGGAGATGCTTTGATAAGCCTGAAGAAAGTTGCTTGACTTGAAGTGCCAGTTTTGACTTTACCTATTCCAGGTAAGAGTTTCTGTTTATAGTGATGCTTCTCAAATGGCTTGGTTGGTGTGTTGATGCATGGATAGAATGTTTATTGCTTACGCATACGCCAACTTAAACCACATTAGAGGAATTTCCTACACATGATTTGGAACTTGCCAGCCATTGTATTTGCATTGAAGATTTATGGAGACCTTATCTTTAATGGTGAGAAATGCTATATCTTCACAGATCATAAAAAGTTTTAAGTATCTGGGTACTCAAAGGGAGTTGAATTTTTGGCGACAGAGACCGATGGCTTGAGTTGATAAAAGATTATGACTCGGTGTATTATCGATTATCAAGCCAGAAGCTAATGTGGTAGCAGATGCACTGAGCCGTAAGATTATTGCTAGCCTGAGGACTACAGAGTTATCTCTAGTCCATGATCTACGGTCTATTAATGCTAAGTTTGAGAAGATTTCTGACAATTGGGTGTTAGCTAATCTTCAGGTGAAGCCTTTACTGGTTGATCAGATTAGAGCAGCAATATTAACTGATGATGAATATCAAAAGATTCTTTCAGAGACATAAGATGGTAAACGACCAGAATTTTCTGTCAGCAGAGATGGGTTATTACTATTTCGAGGTCGGTTATATGTTCCTTCAGATTTAGATTTGAGACATCTCATCTTGAAGGAAGCAAATGATTCTCCATTTGTTATGCATCCAGGCGGGACCAAGATGTATAGGGATTTGAAGAGGAACTATTGGTGGACTGGTATGAAGAAAGATATTGCTGAATTTGTAGCTAAATGTCAAACTTGTCAACAAGTCAAGGTAGAACATCAAGTACCAGCAGGATTACATCATCCACTTCAGATTCCAGAATGGAAATGGGAAAGAGTGACTATGGATTTTCTAATGGGACTTCCACTGACCCAGAAGAAATGTGATGCAGTTTGTGTTATTATGGATAGATTGATGAAGAGTGCTCATTTCCTACCTGTAAGATCAGACTATAGTTTAGAGAAATTAGCAGAAATATATATTGGTGAAATAGTTAAGCTACATGGAGTGCCAGTATCTATTGTTTCTGATAGAGATCCAAGATTCACATCTAGATTTTGGGCTAGTTGGTCTTTTCTTGATAGAGAGATCCAGAGATATTCGACATCGCACTAAGGATTATGGCTAGTTGTTCTGTTGACAGGAAAGCCCTGGGCCAGCTAGCATTTGAGAATTTTAGTACTCGCCATTCCCAATCTCAGACAGATGGTCAATCTTGAAAAATTATATTCAATCAAATAATAAAATGTATTTTTCTTTTAATCACAAGTACCCCTAGGTTCAATAGGGTGGAACTAAATCTTGTTTGCACAAGTTGGCCAAGAAGGGGTAAAGTACTCAAAGCGAGTATTTGCTCTGACCAGTATCGGAATGCCTCCATATGAAGCTTTATATGGTAGAAAATGTAGGACACCTCTATGTTGGGATGAAGTTGGTGAAAGGCAATTACTAGATCCTGAAATTATTCAACAAACAGAATAAAAGATCAAAGTAATTAAAGAAAGATTGAAGGCGGCGACAGATCGACAAAAGTCATATGTGGATCTAAAGAGAAGAGATATAGAGTATAAGGTGGGTGCCATGTTGGCCAACATCCTCCTCTTTCAAGGTATAAGAATCATAAAATTCATTTAC
This sequence comes from Jatropha curcas, assembly GCF_014843425.1. Next base: position 23,036 of record NW_023591663.1, on the reverse strand, counting down.
ATAAGTCATTCGGTCATATGCTTTCAAAATAATCTTTTTCCTCTTTCATGAATATATAAAATGAGATGCTAACTTACTATTTACTCCGTCCCATAGTACTTGTCAACGTTATTATTTTTAGATATTCCAAAATGTTTGTCCACTTGATTTAAGAGATATTTACTTTGCATTTATATCTCTCATTATAAATAGTTTTAAGTTATAGGAATATATATTTTTTTAAGGAGGATAATTTTAAAAAAGTATGGATATTTTATATGACTTGGCACTATAATTAATGTGTTTTTTTAAACTTTATACAAAAGTCAGGACAAACATTTTGAAAGGAAGGGAGTATAATTTTTCAATCACAAATATTATTTATTATGGATTAGTTTAACATTAAATTTCAAGAGGTTTTAATTGAATTTTTTTTTTTTGAAAAGGTAAATTTTAGTTACTTGATATATTTACCTTGTGAAATTTACAAATTTAATATTCAAAAATTAATAAAACTAACGAAAAGATGAGAAAATGATGCGACCGGAACAGTCGTGAAGGTAGAGTACAATAGAAGGTTTACACGAACGAAGCAAAGAGCAGCAGCATTATTTTGAGTGCTGGCACCTTCAATCGAAACTTCGATGGTGGGCTCCACTCACAGCTCACGCGCCTGCCTTTTGCCATGATAGAGACAAATATACTTATGAACATTATAAGTTATTGCTGATAAAATATTACTACTAATAGTTACTGTTTAAATATGAAATAATGCTTAAATCTAACGTAGTAAAAAGATTAGAGTGTCAAAGTATGAAGGGAAAATAAAAGGGAGGATTATAATGCAATTGGCATTTAAAGGACATGAAAGGAATTTTTAATAAAGTTTATTATATAATTTTATTGAAGAAGAGGAAAGAACCACGACACTTTACTCATTGTTGCAGGCCAAACCGTTCAAGAAGAGAGGAGGAGGATTTTGAGTCAAAACCAAGCAAAAAGAAGGTGAAAATCAAAGAATTTTCAAGTATTTTTTTCAAGTATTTCTTAAGAAAAGGTTAGTTATTTTCACTTCCTCCTTCATTTCTATGGACTACTTTTTGAATTCCATGAACTTTGAAGTGAGGTGCTTGTTTGTGTAATCTGATTTGCTGAAGATGAAGTGATGAGAAGTGATTTTAAGGTGATTTAAGATGATTGAAAGTAGTTATGCATGAATTCAAAGTCTAAGTTGCTTAAGTCACCAAGATGGATGATTTTGAGTTTGTTCTTGATATGCCATGAACTAGGGATTCTGATATTCTTATATTATGATGTTATGTAAGTAATAGAAGGTTGGATTGCATGAATTTGTGCTGGAAGTGAGTTGAGAATACTTAAATAAACTTACCATTGTTGGACATGTTACAGTTATGCTGCCTGACATTCAGCTTCTGTAAAATAACACGCTCTCTGTATATTATCACAGAAAACCATGCATCGTATTAGAATATTGTATGATGTAGATATCCAACAATTAACAGGCATTCATATTTGAGCAGATTACATTTCACACATTTATATGCAGTAAAAATGTGATCCAATATGCAATTAAAACTGCTCTGATACCAAAATAAACATGTCACACCTTACCCTACTGTAAGACATGGCATGTCGCCCGTAATATAATTAATATTATGAAATTTTCCAGAACAGTACCCTAAGATGTTTGGAACATGCTGTCAAAATTTCAGGTCAATTGAATATGGGGAATTCAAGATATAGTCAACGCAATGGCAGCTACTCAAATGCTGAAATTCTGCATTTCATAAACCTTGAACGAATTTAGCATGCTATTCACTTCCATTGTTTTCATTGTTAGTATTTTGTGTCTAGGATGTGGTTAAGTGTTGGATATGAAGTGTTTCATGCTTAAACTCAGATCATATAACACTTGGACACACTTGGACAAGCATAGTGAAAATGAAAGAAAAAGCATGATACTACATTCTAATGCTTAATTTACATTCCTATAGAAGTGCATGTGTTTACATTGTGTAGTATGATCTTAATGTGAGTATTAATATCATGCTACAGCTTCTGAGAGAAAGGGAGTTGAGGAGAGGGTGATTACTAGAGGAAAAGGGCTAGGGGAGCCATCTAGTTCAGGTTAGTGTTATTATTCCTTTCCTACTTTTATTTAAACAAAATGATTTCTATGGATGTGCTTTATGAATTATAACTATATATATAAAAAATATATATATTAGTGCTTTCATAAATTTTTAAAGAGGAAAAAGATTATTTTGAAAGCATATGACCGAATGATATTTTAAATGAATTTTATGATTCTTATACTGTGAAAGAGGAGGATGTTGGCCAATTGATATCTGTAGTATGAGGGGTGGCCGTGATTGAATATTGTGATTTTCATATTATTACATAAATGGAATGGTTTAAAAGTCTTACAGCTGATATAGACATGGTTATTACCCCGAATATCATTTCATTTGTTGAAGATGATATTATGATCGATTGAACATGGCTATCATCACTAGATGATATATGATTGATATGAAATTCTCCCTCCATGTTGAGGTTGTAGATTGCTCCCTCTTCTGTTAACATCATATCACAGATTGAGGTTGTATATTGCTCCCTCTTCTGTTGAAATAATATCACAGATTGAGGTTGTAGATAGCAGGTCTAGATGTGCACATTAGACATTGATGGCCCTCGGAATTGACTCTATAAAAGCTGTAAAGACTACATTATGAATTTATGATTTCATGGTATTGTTATGTTTTCTTTATTTCCTTTAACATGGTGGTTTATGAATTATAATTCGTTATTGTTAAAAAGAAAAAAAAAATAGTACACCACTAAGCCATATGCTTAGCGATAGTTGCTTTTGTACTATCGCAGCAGGTAAAGAAAAGGAAAAAGAACCAAGAGAGGATCATTTTTATTTGATGTAGATAGTATGCTACTGATGTAGCTATTGTATATTTGACTTCTTTTAGAATATGTATGATGTATTAAACATTAACAGATCATCTATGTATATTTGAGCAGATTCATGTGAATTATGATTGTATGAATTTGAAAATTTATAGTCTATTAAGTAATTAATTTCTATTATGTATCTAAGATTTGAACAGAACTCCAATATGTAATTAAATCATCTATGGACTTATGGGTTATGGAACCATTTTATGTTTTTAATAATATGTTTAAGAAATTATATTGAGATTACTAGTTAGTAAATTATAGACATTTCTTTTCTACCAAAGAAGTTATTGATATATTTAATAACTTAAATTATTTTGCTTACAAGATATAAATAATGAAGGGAATTAAAAGGAAAGTCAGAAGGTTGGTTGCCAACCATTCAAAGTTTGGCAACCAACCACGAAATAAAGGAAAAGTCGTGTGTCACGACTCTCTCACTCTCTCATTTCCTCTCCTATAAATAGGAGGGGGTGCCTCTCAGTTTAAAACGTACCAACAATAAGTGAGAGACATTAGAGCGCCACAGATATAACAATTAATCTGTGAAGAATATTTGAGAGTTATTAGTTTTAAAAAGGGTTCTTAAAATTAAGGGTTTAGAAAATAGTGAAGATTATTAGGGTGTTCTTGGGAAACACTTTGTGAGTGCCATTATTTTGTATTACTCTCATTGTAAGCCTATGTAAATAGTAGAAGAATTATTACGGAGTTGATCCCGTGACGTAGCCCCAAAACAGTGAGAGGTAAACCACGTAAATAACAGTTGAGGGTGAACCACGTAAATCTCTGTGTGTCCCATTTTTATTTTTCCGCTGCCGTAATTATTCTCGTAATTTTATTGCCGGTATCCTAACAGGAGGTCGTTGGCGGGCTGAGCAAGTGCACCAGTCGTTTAATGATAGAGACAGGCAGTGCATTTTCCAGATTCACTTAAGCACTGAGAGCAGAGAAGATGGCTGGTTATGAAGACTTGACAAAAGGGATATGCAAATTGTAGTTGAGTTAGTTATGAACTTCCCAATGCTTTTGTAGTTGAGTTTCAAATATTCAAGTAAAAGGTTTCGAATATGAAAATTCCAAACAAGGTCAACGTTTTTATTTTGGCATATTTGCAATTCTTGCTTACCTGTTAATTCACTACTGATTAGTAGGGGTGGCGAAATGGATAGTAAGTGTTGTGTTTGTGGCGTTAGGATGGAGGATCTCTCACATGCATTTCTGGACTGTAGTTTTTTTAGGGAATGTTGGCAGCAAGCTCTCCCTATTGTATTGACTGTGTAAGACCTCCATAGAGAAGCTTCTCCTATAGATTGGGTCTCCAAAATCGTTACGGTATTGTAGTTAGCATATGTAAAATTGTTCTGCATGATATTGTGGGCCTTATGGAGGAGTAAAAATGAGAAGTTGTGGAATCACCTTCACACTACACCTACACAGGTTAATGCTTTTGTTGTTGTTACCCTCTCTAAGTGGCAGCAGGCCCAAGTCTTGAGAAATGTACAACACTAACAACCAAATGGACTTCTGTTAAATGGTCCAAGCTACCAACTGGGTTTTTAAAGTGTAACATTGACGCATCTCTGTGTTAAGGCATTGCGACGATAGGAGTTAGCTGGACTGTACAAAAATTAAGTAGGGAGGGGACTACATGCGTGTCAGAATTGCCTACAAGGTGAACAAGACTCCACAACTGTAGAGGCCCTATCTTTCCATGCGTGTCATCTTCCAAATTCGATTCTCTACAATTAGTTCAAGCTTTTCACAGCAGAAAAGAGGATTGGTCTTACCTTGCATATATTGTGAAGACTATTAGGATTTTCTAAAGAACTAGTAGCATGTTCTGTTGTTTTTTCTAAGAGATCAACCAATAGAATTGCCTATATTTTAGCAACTGATGCTTATTCAATGTCTGGTCTTAAGGAGTGGAGTCTTGTCCCTCTTAATTTTATTGTTCAAGTTGTTTTGGATGATTTAGTTCAAAATATATATATATATATATATATTTATTGTTAATTAATACTGATGAGATGTTGATCTGTCATACTTCAATTGATGTGGGAAAATTATTATTTCGTAGCTGAGTTTTTACCAAATTAATTAACTAGTCCGTACAATTTTATCAAATATCTAAATCATTTTTGAGTTTTACCTCCTCAAGACTATATAGTCCCTCCGTCCTTTTTATGGATTTTTGCCGTTAAACATAAGGAAAAGACTTTAATACCCTTAACTTTATCACCCCTCTCTCAAGCTCTATTTCTCTTTCTAAAGTTTTCATTCCTCTTTTCTTTTCTTTTTTGCTACTAGAATTACTTATGTGTTATTTGATTCTCGTCAGCGAAGGATCTATATTCTTTTAGATGTTCTATGGGTACTAAAAAATAGTCTTAGAGAATCAGTTCACTTGTTTCATCCTTGATAAACTATTATAAAGTTCATAACATAACACTTGTTTCATCCTTGATAAACTATTATAAAGTTCATAACATAATTGTTGAGTTTCTATCAAGTAAAAAGCAAACAGTATATGAATCATTACTGTCAATGGAGTGAATGTGAGGGTATGTCATTGGCATTTACTCTCAAGTGTTTTGCTTTTACAGAAGTATGAACTAGCAAGTAATTTATTTTCTCTTTAAAAAATTCTAAGAACCATTGTTATATTTTATTTTTAAATAAAAGAGGAAGAACAACTATTTTTCTGAGACCAAGGAGGACAGTCGAGTTTCAGAAGCATTTAGGAGGGTTGTACAAGAAAAATAAGAAACCCTAATTTTGCAAAAAACTCCAGTACAAAAAAAAAAAAATTGTGAGAGATCAGTTAATATTCTTTTTTTTTTTTCAGTCTTATCTTTTTATATTTTCATTTGCTATGTAAAGAAAATTAGGTTATCTTTCCTCTTCCTTTTTATTTAATTTTTTCACTGAAAACCATATTGTGAATTGTTATTAACTAGCTCTTTCGTAATTATGGGCAAAGTTGTTATTTTAAAAAATTTCTCTTAAATATCTCTTACTTTCGCATGTGTTTTAATGGCAAAAATCTGTAAATATAGACAAAAGGACTATATAGTCTAACGGAGGCAAACGTCGAATATGATTTAAATATTTGACCAAATTATTGGACTACTTAATTAATGTAGTCAAACTTCAGAGATGATATAATAATTTCCCTTTAATCTAATGTTACATAAGGATGAATAATGGTATTAAACAATTAATTGTTAATATAATAAGAAGCAGACTCTTTTTAATAAAAACCTAATTCTCAAACTCTTAAATTAAAAAAGGTGTGAAACTACACGATTATTTTTTTATAGTTTCTTGATAACTTGCATATCCAATTTTCTTTTATTGTTATATTTGTGTTGATTTGGTGTCATTTTGTGCTTAAAAGAGTGGTTTAACTTGATTTATTGTTTTTATGCTAAGGAAAGTTGGATTTGATATGAATGAAGCAAAAAGGAGAAGCAAAAAGGGAAGCAAACAATGAAATGTTTTTGGGCAAGGAAGGAAAGCTTGCTGGAATTTGGGACACAAAATGCAGTTGTTTAGGCTCTTAGCCTTGGAGGCAAGACTAAGCAGGCAAAATCAGACCAGCGGGTGATTGTGAACATTTATTATTGGCTGGTCACAACTTCTTCAACTAATTCCAGCACGTTTTACAGCCACATGATGATATTAGACACAGTTTTTAGTGGGTATTTTTATTGTATTAGTGGACCCCACCTTTTAGGGGCTATTTAAGTCGAAATTAGGTCTTTTTGTGGATCATCTTTTGCCTCCCTGGGGTTGTGACGAATTTGAGAGAATTTTTTGAGAGATTTTTGCCGAACTTTCAATCCTTTAGATGATGTTTTCTTCTATAGCCATGTGTGGCTAAACGTTCTGTTCAGTTAAGGCTAAACCAAGGTAGAAGTTTGATTTCGATTGTGAGATTATATTAAACTTAATTGAATTTCTTTATTCTATTGCATTTATATTCTTTCTGTGACTTATTGGGAAAATATATCCCCTAGCGAAATTTTATTGAATGATTTAACAGGGCCCGTTATATTGTTTGGTAGAAATTTTCCATAGCTTACTTCGGCGTAATCAAATTCCGTAATTGTTTTGTTAGTTGATGCAGTAGTAATTAATATAACCTAATTGGGGTAGAATTTTTTAGTTGATTAATAAAAGAATATAATCAGATTTAAAATGGATGCTCGTTAGTTCTTTATTCTGGCGGCAGGGTTTATTAGATTTTAAAGCGGTTAACAGTTTAAATCCTTCGTCGTACTTAGATTGCTAGTTTAATTAGGGTTGTTATTAAGCATCGTATCTTAGCAACCTATTCCTTACGTAGGAATTGGTTGGACCGGTTGACGTTTCTTTTCTTGCTATAACTTGTCTGTAATATGAATTGGGAATTTTAAATCTTGAATCAATTGATCACTCGAATCAAATCTTCGAACCGCGGTTATGCCTTGGCTGAATTTACTATCAATTGTTCAGGTCAATTTTTAATTTTATTGCATTTATTTCTTTGATTTAATTTTAATTCGTTTAGTTCGATTATAAATTCCCCCCATTTCAATATCTATTTTTTAATTTTATTTTCGAGTTTCTGGTTTATTTTTCGACAAAGCTAATCCCTAGGGTTCGACCCTTTCTCACCATATTTATAGTTTTATTTTGCTAGGAGGAGCAAGGTAATTATTTTTTGGCGGATCGCACGCCGTCAAATTTTGGGCGCCCGTTGCCGGGATTTAGTTAACTTTACTGTTTTGTTTGTCTTTTTGAATGACCAGGTCTGAAATTTGCCAATATTATTTGGATCTGAGATAGAGAAAACAAGCCCGCTCACTAAGGAGACAAGCGAAGGAGCCGAAAGGTGTGGGCCGGCATCGATTTCCGGAACTGAACCGGAAAGTCCAGCAGCTGGTCACCTTGATTTTAACAGCTGAAAACCGAAGAAGAAAGTCTTGAGCAGGGAAGAGATTCTATACAGAAATTGACCAAGAGGAAGTTATGGCCGAAAAACCGCACTGTTCGAGAAGCTACAGGTGCCCCATGTAGAGCAGCAGCCTATTGTGTATACTTACCCGGGATTGGAAGCGCCATTTTGAGTTAAATCGGGTCTTTACTTCATCAACTTCGACTTTCCATGGGAATGAAGACCGAAAAAACCCGCATATCACTTGAAGGAATTTCCATGAGTTTTTCTAGCATTGGGACCGCAGGGGGTTAACTGCAAGAGCCAAATTAAGTTGAGGCATTCCCGTTCTCACTTAAAAAGGAATGCCGCTAAGGAGTGGTTGCTTAATCTACCTCCAGGTTCCATCACCACATGGCCTGATTATGGCGCCGAGCATTCTTGGACAAGTATTCCACGCTTCTAGGGCAAGCCATCATACGAAGAGAAAAATTGTGGGCGTTTAGACAAAAGGCTTGGAGAGAGTCTTTATGACTAATGGGAGAGATTTCAAGAAGTTATGTTTGCAGCCTTGCCCGCAACATGGGCGATGTTTGAGCAGTCCCTAATACAGTACTTTTATGAAGCGATGCCTTGACATGGAAAGAGATGGTTGATGCAGCTAGTGGCGGAGCACTGTTTAATAAGACTCATTCGCAGCAGAGAGATTATTTCCACTTATGGCCGCCAATTAAACAATTTTGGCCAAGTTGAAGAAAACCCTCCAGGAAGCTATATCAGGTTATGTGGATTCTTCCATTTCAGTCTCAACTGAACAACTAAACCTCTATTTGTTAAATCTATTGCTTACAGGCAACCTGTGGAAGAGGAAGTGTGTTGCGAGGTATGTTGCAGCGATCACCCAAACTACCACATGTCTCAACCCAACTGACACATGTCCATCATGGTATGGTGATCAAGAGCAAGTTAACGCTATGGGAGGATATTCCGGGCAGCCCCAAAGACCGATGGGTAACACCTTCAATAATGCTTGGAAGAATCATCCTCATCTTAGCTATGGAAGCCACAACCAAAATTTCCAAGGATACCAACCAGCTAGACCACCTCCTCAACAAGCTCCTCCCCTAAAAATACCATTGGAAGATATTGTGAGGCCACTTGCCACTTCTCAACAAGAATTCCAGCAAGAAATGAGAAAGGGAATGCAAAATATGGAACAACAAATTAGTCAACTTGCATCTTCCTTGAGTAGACTGGAAACACAAGGGAAGCTTCCTTCCCAAACAGTGGTAAACCCAAGGGAAAATGCAAGTGCGATCACTTTGAGGAGTGGTAAAGAGCTAAACACAGCAGCCCCTAAAAAAGGCAGCAGCAGTTCTAAGGAAGAAGCTGAAAAGGAGGTAGAAGCTGAAAAGGAGGTAGAAATTCACCGAAATAGGCCTTTCGAATAGGCTGAAGTACGGCAGCCCCAAACCTTTACTGTTCAGCCTCCTTTTCCCGAGAGATTGGCTAAAACAAGGAAGGAAAGTGAAGAGAAAGACATTTTGGAGACCTTTCGCAAGGTGGAGGTGAATATTCCATTGTTGGATGCTATAAAAAAAAAAAAAAAAAAAAAAAAAAAAAAAAAAAAAAAAAAAATAAAAAAAAAAAAAAAAAAAAAAAAATGACATTTAGAGACCTTTCGCAAGGTGGAGGTTGAAATATCCATTTGTTGGATGCTAATTAAGCCAAATACCCAAGTACGCAAAGTTTAAAGTTTCTCAAGGAACTTTGTACCAACAAAAGGAAGGTAGATAGTGTTGAGAAGGTGGAGATGGGTGAAGTTTGCTCCGCCATGATTCAAAGAAAGAGGCTCCCACCAAAGTGTAAAGATCGAGGTATGTTTGCTATTCCTTATAAAATAGGCAATGTAGGGATTAAGAGATCTATGTGTGATTTAGGAGCTTCTATAAATGTCATACCTTTATCTGTTTACTCATCTTTCAAGGGTTGTCCCTTGAAAGAAACGCGTATTATTATTCAATTGGCAGACAGGTCTATAGTGTATCCCGTGGGATTGCTAGAAGATGTTTTGGTTCAGGTTGGTGATTTAATTTTTCCAGCATTAATTTTTCCAGCAGATTTTTATCTGTACTTAATATGGGAGGATGATAAATCCTCGGACTGTAGCTGATTTACTTGCTTGGGAGACCTTCTCCGCAACTGCAAGGACAAAAATTGATGCTTATGAAGGCACATTATCTATGGAGTTCGATTGGTGAGGAAAGTCGAATTAATGTTATGAGGCATATGAAGTACCCTAGTGTTTGTCTTAGTATTTGGTTCTATTGATGTAATTGATCCTTTAGCACAAGAAATGTTTTGGAATTAATATGCTGTGGACGGAAGCTTGATTTAGTGCTTTGCAGGAATATTAAATGGACAGTATTAAAGAGATTGAGGAAACCTTCTTAGTTAATGAAAATGTACAGGAAAATTGTGTGCGAGATGAGACCAAAATCAGCCCTAACAAGTAGCCGGCGGCAAGCCATATTTGTTTTGCCTTCTCACCATGAGAAGCTTTTACCATCTGTTTTGCAGGCACCCAAGTTAGAGTTGAAATCGCTGCCCGACCACTTAAAAATATTGCATTTTTGGGGAATGGAGACACATTGCCTGTTATCATCTCCAGCAAACTTAGTGAGGTTGAAGGAAGAGAGCTTGGTGAAGAGAGCTTGGTTCAAGTTCTTAGGGAGTATAAAGAGGCCATAGGATGGACAATAGCAGATATTAAAGGGTTGAGTCCATCAACTTGTATGCACAAGATTCTTCTAGAAGAAGGCAGCAAACCCACAAAAGAAGCTCAAAGGAGGTTGAATCCACCTATGATGGAGGTGGTGAAGAAGGAAATACTGAAGTTGTTAGATGCTGGTATGATTTACCCGATTTCTGACAGTAAATGGGTAAGCCCTGTACAGGTAGTGCCTAAGAAGACAGGAATTACTGTAGTGGAGAATGCTGAAGGAGAGTTGCTTCCTACAAGAGTTCAAAATGGGTGGAGGATGTGCATAGATTATAGGAAGTTAAATGCAGCCACAAGAAAAGATCACTTCCCACTTCCATTTATTGACCAAATCCAAATGTTGGAAAGATTAGCCGGTCGTTCTCATTATTGTTGTCTTGATGGTTTTTCAGGTTTCTTTCAAATACCAGTGGCACCCGAAGACCAAGAGAAGACGACTTTCACTTGCCCTTTTGGTACATTTACTTATCGACGGATGCCGTTCGGTCTTTGCACAACGCACCAGCCACATTCCAAAGGTGTATGGTTAGTATATTTTCAGATTTTGTAGAGGAGATTATTGAGGTATTTATGGATGATTTTACCGTCTATGGTAATTGTTTTGATGAATGCTTAACTAACCTTACAAAAGTCTTAAAGAGGTGTATAGAATCAAACCTAGTGCTAAATTATGAAAAATGCCATTTTATGGTAGACTAAGGTTTGATTCTAGGACACATTGTTTCATCAAGAGGCATTGAGGTTGACAAAGCTAAAATTGATGTAATTAAATCCTTACCTTACCCTGCAAGTGTGCAGGAGATTCGTTCTTTCCTTGGCCATGCAGGTTTCTATAGACGCTTTATTAAGGATTTTTCGAAGATAGCTCAACCGCTTTGCAAGCTTTTGCAAAAAGATGTGCCTTTTGTGTTCGATGAGGAGAGTAGAAAAGCGTTTGATATGTTGAAAAAGAAGCTCATTTCTGCTCCAATAGTCCAACCACCGAATTGGAACTATCCTTTCGAGATTATGTGCGATGCAAGTAACTATGCTGTAGGGGCTGTTCTTGGACAGGGTATTGAGAAGAATCCTCATGTCATATATTATGCATCAAGAACGCTGGACAATGCCCAATGCAACTACTCTACCACAGAGAAAGAGCTTTTGGCGATCGTGTTTGCTTTGGAGAAGTTCAGGTCCTATTTGTTAGGAACAAAGGTGATAGTTTTTTCTGACCATGTAGGAACAAAGGATAGTTTTCTCTGACCATGCCAGCATAACACTGATGGTATTTGTTAAAGAAGAAGGATTCCAAGCCCCGTTTGATTCGTTGGATTCTTTGCTTCAGAGTTTGGATATAGAGATAAGAGATAAAAAGGGTCCGAGAATCTTGTTGCTGATCACCTTAGCCGGTTGATTTTGAATGAAAAGCGCGTCACCCATTGGACGATGATTTTCCGGTATGGAGCAACTCTTTAGCTTCCAAAAGTTGTTCCATTGTATGCTGATTAAGTGAATTATTTTAGTCTGCAAGTACTTTACCAGAAAACTTAAACTAGAGCTGCAAAAGATAATAATCAAGAAGGATGCTAAGTATTTTGTTTGGTACTGATCCCATTACTTTGTGGAAGTTTTGTCTGACTAGCGTGATTAAGAAGATGTGTTATGGATGTGGAAGTTGCCATCCATTCTGAAATCTGCCATTCATCAGCTTGTGGAGGTCATTTTGGTCCTTCAACGTCCTCAACGAACAGCTCGCAAGATTCTGGAGTGTGGACTTTTCTGGCCATCAATGTTTAAAGACTCGTACATTTATTGCAAATCTTGCGAAAATTGCCAAAAGACAGGTAATTTGAGTCGTAGAGATCAGATGCCCCTTACCTCTATTCTTATTTGTGAGATTTTTGATGTGTGGGGTATAGATTTTATGGGGCCATTCCCATCATCATTCGGGAACAGCTACATATTGTTGGCAATGGATTACGTGTCCAAATGGGTTGAAGCTAAGGCAACTCGGACTGATGATGCGAAGACAGTAGTGAATTTTGTCAAGAGCCATATCTTTTCTCGGCTTGGAATTTCAAGAGCAATTATAAGTGATCGAGGAACTCATTTCTGTAACAAGATTATGGAGAATCTGTTCAAGAAGTATGGTATTACGCATCGTGTCTCTACAGCCTACCACCCGCAGACAAGTGGATAAGCAGAAGTTTCGAATAGGGAAGTGAAGTAAGTCTATACTGGAAAAAACTGTGAGTCCTAATAGAAAAGATTGGAGTGTCAGGCTGGACGACGCTTTATGGGCTTATAGGACAGCGTATAAGACACCGATAGGAATGTCACCTTATCGTCACCTTATCGCTTAGTTTTATGGCAAAACCATGTCATTTGCCTGTCGAGTTGGAGCACCGCGCCATTTGGAGCTATTCAGCGCTGCAATTATGCCAGTATGGTGAAGCTGGTGATAACCGAAAAAATTACAATTGCAGAGCTTGAGTAAATTCGTAATGAAGCTTATGAAAGCTCCAGAATATACAGAGAAGACTAAGGCTTTCCCATGATGGCATGATTTATCCAGGAAGAGCCTTGTAGTTGGTCAAAAAGTTCTTTCTATTATTTCATTCTAAAACTCAAATTTATTTTCCTGGTAAGGTTAAGGTTCCAGGATTGGACTGCGTCCAATTTGTTGTTTACTAATGTTTTTGCTATGGTTTGCCAGTGGGAAATTCAAAGTCTAGAGACCAATTAAAAATTTTTAAGGTGAGGTGAATGGGCATCGATTGAAACCATTTTATGAAGGTTTTGGAGCTACTCAATCAGAGAATTTGAGGCTCGAAGAGCCAGGGGAATATAGCTGATTAGCTCAAGAACGTCTAGCCGGAGATGTTAAAATCAAGCGCTTACTGGGAGGCAACCCAGCATTTAGTTTCTGTTTCATTTTATTTTATATTTTTTTTTCTCTGAATTTTCATTATTATTTTTTTTTCTTTATTTATTTATTTTTTTTTTTTGAAAAAAAAAAACAACAAAAAATTGCATGAACAGTGTCGTCCCTAACCTGGGGACACTGTGTTTTTCTGGGTTTAACGGGTTTTTAAATGGCATGGTTAAAGTTGTTTTATTTTCTATTTTACTGTGTTCGTTGGGGTGAGTATAGAGAGTTTATTCGTTTTAGCAAGGGGGTATATATGCGTTGGCTGAATAAAAAAAATAAATTAATAACTAGTTATATTTGTGCAGCAACTATAAAGAAAACGAAAAAAAAAAGGAAGAGAGAATTGACCTAAGAGAACCCGACGGAAATTGCACAGCTCACAACTTCCTTGCCACCGTCCGATCAACCGCCGTCCGCATCTCCTTCCCTTTTCCGATCAGATTCAGTCGCCGATAACGCTACAGTCCGACGGAATTCTTGTTGCCATTCTTCAGAACTCCTGCCGTCGTTCAAGACTCTCAGCCAACGCAGATTTCATCCAAAGAGCGCCAACGATGCAACTCTTGCAACCCGTTCCATCACTCCGATCAAGACCTTAGCCCAACCCTACGTTACTCTACAGCGCGACGCAAAACCCCACAGCAGTGTCTTCCTTCCTCATCTGATTCCTATCCGTGCCAACTTCAGCAACAGGCCCATTTGCGAAAAAGAAAGTTATGCAGTCCGGTGACGAGGCTGCTGCCACTGTTGCCCCTGTTGTGCCGTCAACCACAACAGCTACAACTGATGTTCCCTCCACTTCAGTAGTGAGACAATTGAACATAGAAGTTAGATTGCAGAATTTGGAGCAAAGACAAACAGAAATGCCAGCCATGCTGCAGATCAACAATGATACTTCGCACTGAGGTTTGGTAGTGAATACTCCACAACAGGGCAGTTTCCTTAAACTTTACCTTTTATTTACATTTTAAGCCTTGAGTCCACGAATTTTGTTTAAATTGGAGTTGGAATTGATAACTGAGTGGACTGAGTGGAGTTCGATTGCTGAATATTCTGAGTTGGGTTTAATTCTAGGCTTTTATTGACTAAATTCAGTGTTCAATGCGATTTGGGATCAATTTATTGGGTTTAAAATTAGTATTCTGAATATAAGCTCTTAAAACTTAGAATCTGTTGTCATTGTTTCAACTAAGTTTGCTTGCTTGTTTTGCTATGTTGTTTTAATGCCATGTTCAGTATTGAGAGTAATAGGTACAACATCAAACCCAATTGATTGAATTGCAGAAGTTGGTGGGATTGGAAATATGCCATGTTCAGTATTGGAAATTTGATTGTAGAAATTTGATTGATAGTTGAGCAGGAATTGTTTATTTAAGTTTGAACTGATTTTGCTTTGCTGGCTCTTTCTTGGTTTAACATTCTTGAGGTGATAGAAAGCTGAATAACATTCTGCAGACTTTAACAACATTTGGTTTTGCATTTTGTTCTTTTGGTTTTTCTTTTGGTTGTGTTTTTGTGTTTTTCAGTTTGCAATTTCAGGATGAGCAAGACAATATTTCTTTAATGGCTAGACAGGGGGCAGTTTCCCTTTCACAACAGGGCAGTTTCCTTCAAACTTTACCTTTTTATACATTTTAAGCCCTTGAGTAACCCACATTGAGGACAATGTGTGGAGTAAGTTGTGGGGAGGGGAATGTGACCATTTTTGCCTTGAATTTTTAATTTTATTGCTTGAAAATGCTAATTTGCGGAATTTGTGCTTCACAATGGAATATGCTACTGCTTTTGTCATATGCATCACATGCATATGCATCCGGGGGAAAGGGGTTGTTTTGTAAAAATGCTCCTAGAGTTTTTATTTACCACTTATCCCATGAATATTTTGAGTAAAATTTTTTATTTTTGAGCTGCATTTGGGATTACTCTAGGACTTAATTGTGTCTTTAAACATGATTTAGAATTCATAGGATATCTAGAGAGGAGAACTTTGCTTTTGAAACTTGGTCTGACTGTTGTGAGAACCCTAGACGATAAGACTTAGCGAGCGGAAACCATAACTTGAAATTGACCGTCATTGCACTCGTGAATCTTAGTTTAAATTGTTTACGCTTTGAATTCTCAAATCGGGTTTTTGAAACTTGGCCTCTTTTGATAAGTGTTTTTGAGAGCAATCGTCGAAGCAAAAAAAAAAAAAAAATTTAGGATATCGAAGCAAAAGTTTAGGATAGCTTCCGAACACTAGAACTTTCTTCTACGTTCCCTTGAGGCGAAATCCTAGGTGAGTCTCGACTTTGGAAATGATCTAGGCATTCTTTGGCCGATTCATTAATCCCTTTTACGTTTTCCCACCTTGACGTCACCGTTCTTTTTACCCCTTCTAGCCTACGAAGCATGCTAAATGCGTGCTTCTAAACTCTTTTCATAACCCCCAATATAACCATATAACCCAAAAAGCTCTTTGCCTACCACCTTTGAACAAGGAAATAATTTTTTTTTAATCGTTATTGAGCATGCATTTTTAAGTTTCAAGTTTTGGCGTGAATGCACTTTTGTTTCGTGTTTATGTTTGTGTTTTGGAATAAATAATCATAGCGACTTATATGTAATTAGTCATTGTGATGTCGAAAAAGAGAAAAAAATTTCAAAAAAAAAAAAAGAAGAAAAAAAAGAGAAAAATAGAGAAGGCTGCAATGTTATGTTTTGTTTTGTGAAGTTGCATTTGTTGCCATCTAAACATTAAAGTTAATAACATGCATTGCTCTTTGAACCTAATGTGAAAGACTTATTTTCTTGTTATTCTCTAGCCTTACATTATCCTTTTCTTTTGTAACCATTACCCTAGCCTAACCCATACATAAGACCTAATGATACTTAGTTGAGACTTGTCCTACATTAGTGGAGAGGGAACCGCAAGGAGAGATTATGGTTGTTCATTATCTTGTTTTCTTGAAGCTATGAAAATGTATTTTATATGCTTTGATTATTGCTCGATAAAACATTTGTTGATTCAAGCTTCGTATGTGTGCGTGAGTGTTTTAAGAATTCTTAGTGTAACCTTTTTCGATTGAGTTCACGATGATTGGATGATTTTGACAGTTTGGTATCCAATTGCGATGTTGCGTTGTAACATCCCTTCCCGGTCCACCCGTTAACCCGAATGAACCAAACCGAGATGCTACAAACTGGTTGACTTTATGCCCTGTCATGCTGATATAATAATGGATACAGACTCTTATATCATGCTGATGCTGTTTATATTAATAATGTACTTAATATTTACAAGACATGATACTTAGATTTCGAATTCTAAGTCATGCTTGAGGACAAGCATGGGATAAGTGTGGGGAAATTTGATAACTTGTAAATCCAATTTTCTTTTATTGTTATATTTGTGTTGATTTGGTGTCATTTTGTGCTTAAAAGAGTGGTTTAACTTGATTTATTGTTTTTATGCTAGGAAAAGTTGGTTAGGAAAAGTTGGATTTGATACGAATAAAGCAAAAAGGAGCACAATTGAAATGTTTTGGAGCAAGGACGGAGCTGCTGGAATTTTGGAACACAAATACAAGTTGTTAGGCTCTTAGCCTTGGGCAAGACTAAGCAGGAAATCAGACCAGCGGACTGATTGTGACATTATTGGCTGGTCACAACTAATTCCAGGCACGTTTTTACAGCCACATGATGATATTAGACCACAGTTTTTAGTGCGGTATTTTATTGTTATTAGTGGACCCACCTTTTAGGGCTAATTTAAGTCGAAATTTAGGTTCTTTTTGTGGATCATCTTTTGCCTCCCTGGGGTTGTGACGAATTTGAGAGAATTTTTTGAGAGATTTTTGCGAACTTTTCAATCCTTTAGATTGATGGTTTTCTCTATAGCCATGTGTGGCTAAACATTCTGTTCAGTTAAGGGCTAAACCAAGGTTAGAATAGAAGTTTGATTTCGATTGTGAGATTATATTGAACTTAATTGAATTTCTTTATTCTATTGCATTTATATTCTTTCTGTGACTTATTGGGAAAATATATCCCCTAGCAAAATTCTATTGAATGATTTAACAGGGCCCGTTATGTTGTTTGGTAGAAATTTCCATAGCTATTCGGCGTAATCAAATCTGTAATTGTTTGGTTAGGTTGATGCAATAGTAATTAATATAACTTAATTGGGTAGAACTTTTTAGGCTGTATTAAGAAAGAATATAATCAGATTTAAATGGATGCTCGTAGTTTCTGTTAATCTGGGCAGGGTTCTACTAGATTTTAAAGCTGTTAACAGTTAAATCCTTCGTCGTACTTAAGATTGCTAGTTAATTAGGGGTTGTTATTAGATCGTATCTTAGCAAGTATCTTAGCAACCTATTCCTACGGTAGAATTGGTTGGGTTGACGTTCTTTCTGGCTATAACTTGTCTGTAATATGAATTAAGGAATTAATCTTGAATCAATGATCACTCGAATCAAATCTTCAAACCGCGGTATGCCTTGGCTGAATTTACTATCAATTGTTCAGGTTCAATTTTTAATTTTATTGCATTTATTTCTTTGATTTAATTTTAATTCGTTTGGTTCGATTATTAAATTCCCCCGTTTCAATATCTATTTTTAATTTTATTTTCAGTTCTGGTTTATTTTCGACAAAGCTAATCCCTAGGGTTCGACCCCTTACATATTACAAGTTTTATTTTGTAAGAGGGCAGGCTTAATTATTTGGCGGATTCGACGCCCGTCATTTCTCTAATATTTTTCATGTTAAACTAAAAATTATGAATTTATTTTATAAGATAATATTTGACACTTTTTGAATTTTTTCTACTTTGAGCCCATTTATATGATATTTTTAGCAAATAAAGACAACATTAATTATTTTATTTTTTTTTTTTTATTTTAAGATTTTACCTTTATTTAAATATTTGTTTTTTTTATTTTTTTTTTTTTTGTGAATTTTTTTTATTACTGAAATTTTATCTCTCTTTTTATTGGAAATTAATAAAGGAGGGTAATTTATTGTAAATTATCTTTATTTTTTCCTTGGAATCAAGAAGATTCAAATATTTTTTCTTAATTCTTGTGAAATTCAAAAGTGTCAAAAATTTTACAAAAACAAAGTATTAGAAATTTAAATTAAAAACAAATCGTGCGGTTCAATACTTATTATAATAACTGGTACCCATTAAATTTTTATTGAAAAATATAAAATATAAATTTAATTATAATGATAAAAAATATGTATTTTTTATTCACCCTTTGTATTCTTTGATTTATGATATATTGTAATATAAATAAAATATTGAATTGTACAAAGAGAAAATAAATATTATTGAAAGGGCAGTTACTTGTTATCTTCAAAATGATGACAACAAATTTTATAACAATAAGAAGATAAATAAATGCATAATGCGACTTAATAAATTAAGCCAGTTAACTTGGAGATGTTAATGCAAAATATTTAAAATCCTTATGTATTCACAATTAAAGAATTAATGTCAGTATTTTATATTTTCTCATATTTAATTTAATTATTTTTAAATAAAATTTGAAATTAAAAAAGGAAATTAAGAAATTAAATTTAATTACTGTAAATATCAACGAATTTTTATTTTCAAAAACTTTGAATTTTTATTTAAATCAAATAAATTCCGAATTTTTTTATAGTAATGGCGTGAAGATCCGAGCATTTCGAATCTTGAGCCTAAATGTTGAATTGAGCCCATGCCCAAAAACCCAGAACGTCAGGAAATTTCGATAAATAAAAATGGAACTCTAATATAAACTAATTATCCTAAATTAATTTATTGTTTCTCATTATTGTTGTCTATTAGAAAGTTAATTGAAGAGATGTTTTATTGACCCATACTAAATATTAAATTTAATATTAAACGGACCTTTAGTAAAATTAAATAACTGGTGTCGAACCACACGAGATTTAATTGAAAAAACCGAGCGGAAAAAAAAAAATATAAAATAAAAACCAACGAAACGAGATTCAATCACTGAATCGGACCCGAATCGGTTCGTGATCGGAACCGACCGGCTCCCTTTCCATTTCTTTTCTTTTTTTCTTTCTTTTTCTTCTTTTCTTCCTTCTTCTTCCTATTCCTAGCTATGCGGTGACCTTCCTCCTCCTCCTCCTCCTCCCTCTTCTTTGGATTCCTTCCTCCCGTGGCCACCGATTTTGGCCAAAGTGAATACTTCAAATAACATTACTTTTTTTCAACGTCGAGGTAAGAAGTTGTTATAGCGTAGATTTGATACTGATATAATTGTGAAATACCTAGGGGAAGAGTCTTTGAAGTTTTCTCGATCACCTATTTGTCCGGCGATTTCACCGCCGTTTCAGCATAGTGCTAGGACACAAGGTAGTACCAAAATGACTGCCTCTCTTCTTCTCTTTTAATTTGATGGCCTCCTCGTCGGACTGAATAGCTGCGGATCGGAAACCCAAAATGGGTATCACCGATATCTTTCGATCAATTTTCGTGCCAAATAGTTCTACCCACCTTGATTTGAATACATATTAATGATCTTCTCAATCGAACGAATAAAAATGATATATTGTTTGTTAATTTTGGTGAGATTTGAATTTCCGGCCACCTGCACGGTGGCGACGGCGTGTGGTCCGGCGACTGGCGGCGACACTCCGGTGAGGCACCAAAGGCAGAATCTTCCTCTTCTCCATGTAGGTTTTGTGATCAAGTCGTTCTTGATTTTCAATCGGTACACTCTAAGCTAATTCGCAATTTTTTGAAATAAATCCCGAATTAAATAATCTAATGGAACTTAATTAAGTATTTAAGTAAATTGATTTAAATATGTTAAATAATCTTTAATGCCCATAAGTATAACTAATAAGGGTATGTTTACAAAAAAATATATCTGTATATATATATTCCTAGGCTAATTAATAAATTTTAGGTACTATTAACAAAATAAATAGTTATAGAACACGATTATTATAATGGGTATTAATGTGAAATTAAGTGACTCGAATAAATTTTGACGAGAAAGAAAATATAGGCTAGACGAATTAGTAGGATATAATTTTGCCCGATGGAAATGGGCTGTGCCTGTGTGGATTGATGAAAATAATGAAAAAATTGGATAGTCCAAGTTATATAGAGAAAAGGGTTGGCCGAATTTTTAATAAAAAACACTTAATGAAGAATTAAATTGTTATATTCTAAGAAGTAGTTACACAAAAAATTTTGCAAGTATTAAGAAAATATATACAATATTAGAATTATCATTATATAATATTTCTCAACCATCGAATTAATAGAGATTTTATCTAAAGATATAAATAGAATAGTTATTTATATAAATGAGAGAACCTAAAATATATATGCGTAATATAAAAGTGAATTTAATATGACCGGTAGCCAAAAAATATAACGAATGTAAATATAATTCTTTGAATTAAAATCTTATTTAGGAATTTATCTTAATTTATTTTATAAGGTATAAAATACAAAATGCGGGGACAAAAGCTGGGAAGCATGGCTTAAAAGGCAGTTCCTTTTAAAGGACAATAAAGAACTAGTTGAGTAGTGTTAAGATAACTATATTCATCCGCCTCATTCATGCATTCACGAGCTAAAGGCTAATGCATTATTTGTTAGAATTTGCCATATGTTGCTGCACTAATGATTGATATTTAAATAAATTATGTGATTACTTTGCTGTGTATATACTGTGCCTTTGTTTGTGTGATGGGTATGAAGTGGGCCACCATGGGTGTGAGGGACCAGGTCTATATTGCTGATGTGCATCCGAACACCACCTCTCCCTATGAAAATGTGACCGATCGAGCCGGAAAATGGAGATACGGCCGCCCCCGTGTGTCACCTAATGATATGGAATTATATAGAAACACAGGATGGCCTCGTTGTTTGCCGCACCTGGGTAATTCTAGATTTGATTGTAGCCCGCAGGGTTGGCCTCCGGTTGTGAGCACTGATGATCTTAGATTGGATAGGAAGAACCACGAGTTGACCTACCTGTGGTATGAAAAAAGAAAAAGAGAGAAAATGGAAAATACAATGAGAGACTGCGTCATGTGAGGATAAGACAGTTGCCGTTATGGGGAATCGCTCCCTGTGCAATGTATGAGAGGCGAGCCATGTGTGAGGACGGCTCGTTGGGGTTTTCAGGTTGGTGCCAACTGACTAATTTCCACGTGATGTGATTAGTATGAAGGTGATGATACTTGTTGGAAATTTTTTTAGGCTTGTTTTTTTTAATTTGCCAATTTTTTTTGTTTTTTTGGTTGGGGAAACAAAAAACTGCATGATCATATATTAAACGGAGTAACTAGATAAAAATATTTAGCCATCTGGTGATTGTTGTGGGGTGATAGGGTTATCTAACCCTACTCATTGAGAGTTGGCGCTCACCCCTGCCTACTTTTTTTTTCCAGGTATAACAGTAAAGAACAAGCCTTGTGAGTTGAGAGCCACTTATTTTGAAGACTGTGAATGATAGAAATAACGATTGTAAATACAAAGGTAGAGTTCCGCAATGTATTCCATTTGGTTTGTAATTAAATAATGAAAGTCCTATTTAAATATATGAACTGTTTTATTGAATTGCATATGCATAAAAGTTATATGCTCCGAATCCATAAATATTTGTAGTGAATGTCTCGAATTGCGAATAAAGTTAGCTTACTACGCGGTTCGGGTCCTTAAGTCCCACCCAGGTCCTAGTCCGGTCCGGCCCACTGAAAGGGTCGTGACAAAGTTGAGTATCAGAGGCGTTAAGTTGTGGGACTTAGGAATCATTGCGGAACATATGGAATTTAAAATAGAGAAACTCTCTGTTGGGATCGCCGTAAACCAAAACCAAAGGAGCTGTAGCTGATTGAAAATTCCATTTTAGTGCCGAATGGAAGCATCTGTGACGATGGATGGAAGGAATCTGTATCCAAACTTAGGATGAAGAACTAAATGGTACATAAAATAAATAGGAAATTAAAATATGTTGTGTGTATACTGACATTTATAACGAATTATTTTGAGATTGCTAAAAACCCCGTCTATAAAATTTTGAAGTAGAGATCGTGGAAATTGGATGTAATTGCAAATGATCACTCCTAGTACTACCTTGAAATCCAACATAAGAGACACTGCTTTCGTAAATTATTTAAAAATGGTTTAGAAAAAAATTGGATTTTTAAAGACAATAAGAAAGTGAGTTTATTATGACTATGAATTTGAGAAAAAATTTTTATTCTTTGCTTGTTGGAAATTGTTTTTGTGAAGTTTTGCAATTAATTGTTTGATTTTATATTTGTTCGGCATGTCAAATAATTTATTTGGATTTTAGAATTTTAAAATTACTTATAATGATCGCATGTTTGATACAATTTTATTCATTATTGTCTATCCCGAGGACTAAATTAGGCTTGCAAAAAGTTAATATTGATAAAATAATAATAAATTGGGAGAACATATAGAT
>NW_023591662.1:0-37186 GCF_014843425.1 Jatropha curcas | reverse complement strand
TGGAGTGTCCGTGGCCTATAACAGTTGTTGCCGTGGTTTAAAAATTTCGGGATGTAGTGCTGGTCGAAAGAGCGGACAAGAGGTTGCCGTAGCGTTTCTGCTGTTTGTGTGTGGAAACAAAGAGAAAAAATAAACGTTTTTTTAGTTGTTGTTGTTTCGTGACGTATGAAGTTAAAAATAAGCAGTGTTTCTGTGATTTCTTGATTGTTCTAGCAGGCTTCCTTTTTTTTTTTTTTTTTTTTTTTTTTTTTTTTTTTGAGAGGAAGAGTTTGCAGGTTTTCTGCTTTTGAAACCATTTCCATCTCTTATTTCTTTTTCCTTTCAAATCTATTTCTGGGTTTATTTGTTTCTTGAATTTTATAGCTCTTTCGTTTCTTGATTGATTTTTCTCTTGCGTCGATCCTTTTTTCTCTCTTAAATTCTTTTTGTTTGTACTTTGAGAGACAAGGTTGACCTATGTTTCTGCTTTTGAAACAATTTATTTTTATTGTTTCTTGTTTTATATGTTTATCCTTTTCAAAACAATTTCTGGGTTGTCTGTTTCTTGAATTGTATAGCTCTTTCATTTCTGGATTCCCGTGCCTTACAGTTTTCCTGGTTTAAAAATTCGGATTAGTGCTTCGAAAGAGCGACAAGAGTTGCCTACGTTTCTGCTTTTTTTGAAAACAAAGAAAAATAACTTTTAGTTTGTTGTTCGTACTATAAATTAAAAATAACAGTTTTCTTGATTCTTGATTCTACAGCTTCCAGGACGAACAGACAATGAAATCAAGAATTATTGGAATACACGAGTCAAAAGACATCAACGCCAAGGCCTTCCTCTTTATCCAGCTGATATCCAACCTCAACAACTGCCTAGTTCTCACTTCTACCACCACCCCCTCCACCACAATTCACAATCAATTTCTATCACCCAAGCCACTCCTATCTCCTCCTTCAGTTTCCCAACTCATCATCTTCCAGCCCAAAACACCGCCACCACTCCTACCTCCACTACCCCTCCTCCTCTCTCCCCTGGCACCACTTCTACTAGTTTTCCTACCCTTCCACTTTCTGACTTCTCTCAATCCCAACCTCAACACCCTCACCACCTCCAATACAACCCTCACCACCACCACTCATCTCACTCCTCACCCTCCACTCCAACTTCTTTTTCTTTCCAAACTCAATTACCATCCCCTACACATCCACATACACCATATACTAATGCATCTTCTAGTCCATTATCATCTCCCACTACCACTGCTTTGCCACTTTTTGACTTCACCATCGCAAGAACACCTCCGATCCTCCAGGCACCAATGCGTTTTAAACGTTTCTCTTCCACCCCTAACTTTGCCTCGCTTGTCAACAACAACCCACCTTCTACATCCAGTGTTAGCCCAGATTCTCACTTCTCATTACCTACTTCAGCTTCTAACACTCCTCCTTTGAGTCACCAGATCCCTTCTTGCTTTTCTAGCTTCCTTAACAGCAGTTACAGCACCAGTGACTTTCATGCAGAGTTACAGAAGGAAAATCAAGAAATGTGTTCGCTTTTGGCTGCTGTGACTCAGCCGGAGCTCCCTTCAAGCCAATTTGTATCAACAGCTAACCGGATTGGTATTCCTAGTGTTAGTAAGTTTAGTAAAAGAGCTACTAAGAAGAAATTTGGTAATTCTGTTAAAGATAAGGTTAATGGAAAACTTGGGTTTGCATTGGAAGATCTTTTGAAAGAGGCTAAGGTATTGACAGAATGTGGACAGACTTACATAGATCAGAGCAGTTTGATTTTGCAGGAAGAGAAGCCTAAGCTGCTCATGACCGACGGATTCGGCTCATATTGGGATCAACCCGATTCTCTTGCTTTATCTCCAGGTTAGTTTTTTGGCCATTGAAAATTTTTTTGTTTTGTGTGTGAAATTGATGTACTTGTTCTGCTTTGACTAGTGTTGTTAGTGAAACTGATGACCATTAACCATTGACCTTGGATTTATTCAGATTGGATAATTAAAACAATGTTTTTCTTTCCATTGATGCATACAGGAATGGATCAGAAGGTTGAGGATGGAGGTCAACTCAACATGATGCCTGAAGACTTCATCAAGGTTTTGAACGACCTTCCTTCTTCTACGCAGCCTGAGTTATACAGTGATAGAGCAGATATCTCCAACGGGCAATCTTCCGTTATAACGGATGATAATATTGGGTTTGAGATGCAGATGGCGTCATTGTTTCCTCCAGCAGACCATGGCAGGACCCTCGGCTCTTGTTCTTGGGACAACTTGCCAGGAATTTGCTAAGATGATTGCCACTTTTGAGAGAAGAAACCAGGGAATGGCTTGGTGTATTTTTATTTTTGATTTATTATTATTATTTTTTTTTTTGTATTGAACTTGAATGGGGTTTGTTCTAGCAATGATGCTTATTTTTTAAGTATCTGCTATTTGATCTTCTACTAAGCTTTTTAAACTTAATATCTAACTATAAACATACAAAATAACGACTAAATACCATCACTGAACATTATGTTCATTTATCTTTTATTGTCAAAAGAAATCTTTCATGTTTCATTTTTGCTTGTCAATAGAAGAGGATATACTCTCAGGCTGTCACTAATTGTGCACTTAGGACCTGTTTGGTTCACTCTTAAATAGTAATAGAAATGAAAACTTAATTTGCTCAACCAGTGGATTCATATAAGAAGGAACCGCATACATGGCATAAGATTAAAAAGCAGTCATACATACAGAATTTTAAAGAGCAGCATTTTGGAGTTTTACGCATTTTCTATCCATGGTTAGAGCAGAAAGCCAAGAATTTACATCTATTCATTGCTGTCTTGAACTTTTTAAGAGCTTCCATGATCATAGCTTCACTGTACCTTCATTGATAATCCAAATGTGTTCTCGCCGCTATAGGTCATATACAGGAAACCATCCTCATCTTTGTTTTCTTCATAAATTGCTGACATCATGGCAGCTGTGGTAATTGAAATCATAGATAAGTCAACTAGTGGAATAAATAAAGTAATAATATTGTTACATAATAAGCAAATAAGATAAATGAAACAATAAATAGATTCTTCTCACCGGTGGGTGGCAAAACATTCCTGACAAAGATGAATATAGCCTTCTCAGCGCTGAGCTTTATTCTCTTTCGAACCACATAAACAAACTGGCCAACAGTCAGATCAGCTGGAACAAGGTATCTGCATCCAATATGACTTCAAAATAAAGCCACGAAATGCCAAAGAAAATGTAGTTGACATGCAAAAATAATTATGTGAACTTCTATTGGAAAGAAAACATTTCAAAGCTTTCCTTATAGACATACACAGGTAATGCCAGATAAGTGCTCAAAAACAGGTGCTTACGGCTAAAGTGAAGAGACAAAGCAATAGAATTTTCTACAAAAGGAATTCATGGGATTAACTAGCTTCTTTTATAACAAGCCTACTTATTATAGAGGAATTGCAATACGTCATAAAGCAAACATAAACAAATAATACATATCACAACCCAGGTATCGTGCGAAAACGAAGCGTCAAAGAGAGGAATTGCAAAATGTCATAAAGCAAACCCAGAGATCAACATAAACAAATAGTAAATATCACAACCCAGGTATCATGCAAAAACGAAGGGTCAAAGCGAAGTAAATGTAAAACAAATGGCAGACAAAGGCTGTTGAAAGAAGCAAACTTCAGAGCATGAGGCAACATCTAAATCCATACAGCAGTAAAGACTTTCCAATGATTAAAAAAATGTGCCAACTAAAATATACAAAAAATATCATAGAAGCAAAAGAATGCAGATATTACTAACTTCTTTTTGTCGATGTCAGGTATGTCACTTCTTTCAGCCCTCTCCACAATAACCTATGTAGCATTAAAAATTTGCAAAAAGCATGAGTAAAGCACCTGTGATGTCATCTAACAAAAAATAGACTACATTATTGATGAACAAAACATGAGTTGCATACTGGTATTCTATCAGGATACTTCTCCCTAATACGGGCAGATTCTGCCTGCCTTCTTTCTGGAATGTATTTAAGATGACACAAAGAATAAAACATGGTCAGCCACATAAAATATGTAAGTAAAGAGGGAAAGAGTATTATACTTAAAGCAAAATATGGTGTAGGTTATTGGGTAATTTCTTTTATTTAGAGAAAATTCTGCAGTCTCCAAAAAAAGCTTCTGTGCTAGGTATCATGTATAGTGAGTGATGGGGCTTACTTCAATGATGGAGACTTCTTATGCAAAAAGTAATATTGCCCACAAATAAATAAATAAATAAATAGAAGAGGCATCAGCATTACTTTACACTCTAATTCTCTTAGAAAAACGGTTGAAACCTGAATCATTAAGTCCAGTGGAATGGGACCATATTTAAATATGGAACATAATACTGCAAGGGTAGGCTTCTTTTAGTGTCAAAATGCATTAAAAAAAATGGGGGTTATCCATTATGAAGTGCCATAAAAAGACAACTACAGTGCCATGATGTCCCAGAGAAACACTAAAAACAAAGAACTTCAGTACTTTAAGTTCACTATCTAATTATACTTTAGACATTTCACATTTGTATATATCATATCTTTGGTCAAATATTCAATTCTGCATTGCAAATTGCTAATAATACGCATTTCGAAATGAATGAAAATAACACACATGCAGTTGACCTTTTAAAGCAGTACACAAAGGTTACCACATGACTACTTCGAAGATGTTAAAGCAAGTGCATATGACTCCCAAGAATCGATAGCAATCTCATCTCCCAAACTAACAAATTCTAAATATAACCTTCTCACCAGATTGAACCTGTTTCCTAAAGTAATACACAACATATCTTCCCTCAATTATCTCAGAGGGAATTTCCTAGAAAAGTTAGGAAAAGGACCCTCACAAAAAAAAAAAAAAAAAAAAAAAAGATGTGTAAAGCAAGTGCAGTATGACTCCCAAGAATCGAGTAGCAATCGTCATCTTCCCAAACTGAACAAATGTCTTAAATATAACCTGTCTCACCAGATTGAAAACCTGTTTCCTAAAGGTAATTACACGTTTCTCGTTCGCCTCATTATTCGTCAGAGGGAAGTTTCCTAGAAAAGGTTGAGGAAAAGGACCGCTCACAAAGAAAAAAAAAAAAAAAAAAAAAATCGTTGCGGCGTCAAACTAGGTGTAAGAACAGTCTTTCATCAAACCAACAAGTGCTTTAAGTCCTAGAGATTCAAGCCCACCGTTTGATAAATTGTTCGTCTCGTGTTTAATTGTGCCATTAAGAACTAAAAAAAAAAAAAAAAAAAAAAAATCTTGCGCTCAAACTAGTAAAACATCTTCCATCAAACCAACAATCTTTATCCTAGATCAAGCCACCGTTTGATAAATTGTTCTCTCTTTTAATGTCATTAAACTGAAAAAATACATCAATTACCAGATCAAAGCACACCCCACTTAAAAATATCAAAAAACTTCAAAAGCCCTTATTGCATGCTATCAGAGACCCGTCAAGGTCAACTATTTTACTATCATGTTAACTAGAAGATCAAAACACAATTGGTAGTGAAACAGTAACAAAACCATAACATGACATGTTATTGATCTAAAAAGGCAACCTTTGTCAAAACCAACAAAAACCCAGATCACATAATCCATAATTAAATACAAACGAAATCCAAAGATAAAGAGAAAAGATCAATCAACAATTATAAACAGAAATAGAGAGATGTTTTGACATAAATACTAAAAAGAGAAAGATAGAGAAAGAACCCAAAGGATGTTCAAACTTGAAGGAGCTGTTGGCCATGGCTTGATGTTTGTCTTCCGTGAAAGAAATTCTTTTTCTTCTTAAATAAGGTTGGGATTTGCGATTCCAGAGATTTAAATAAAATCAAAAAATTTAATGAGCGAAAATAAAAGAGAATTTGTTTTATATAAAAACTAGGCTTTAATTTTACGTTTTTTCGGGAAACGACGTTGTTTCATCATCTTTTTAGTTGTATGGAATTTTCCTTTTTTCAAAAGGGTTTCTCTTTATTCTTCTAAATATAAAATAAGAGGGAGAACTATTGAATGGGGTGAGCAAAATCACCGATAGAACCGACTCATTTCGGTTTGATTCGATCACATACCCAAGAGAGGTTCAATTGATCGGTTCGTTCTGTTTGAACCAAATTTGTTGTTCTATTTAATTCGGTCACACAAAAATTTGATGGTTGAATTCAGAACCAAACCGAAATTGTATAAACCGACAAAAATAAACCGAACTGACTGATTCGATTTGATTCAATTCATATACAAAGTTTGATCCGATTCGATTTGTTGTAAAGAAATTTTAATTTATATTTTGTGGCTTCAATTCGGTTTAAACCAAACCAACCGTTTGCTCGGTACTACAGTATTGATAATTCGATGTACATATTGAATTACTTTTTATTTTTTTTATTTTTTACCTTGCGAGATAATATCATGACTACATAAGAGAACCTGCTCGTAACCCATCTTCTTTTTTTAATTAAATCTATATCTTTTTAATAAATCTCAATCCATTCTAATGCATGTTGGTGGTAAAACACACACACACACACACACACACATCTGTTAATGAAAATCTCAAGCATGTTCGTGAAGTGCGATGTTCGGTGGTAAAAAACAGCACACGACACACACACACCCACACAGTATATAGTATATATTATTATAGTATATATAGTATATGTGATAGTATATAGTAATATATATAGTATATAGTATAATAGTATCAATGGTTTATAATGTTTCGACCGTATTTTACGTTCTATCAGATTCACGTGTCCGTGTAATGTCGTGTTTTTAGGGTTGGTCATTTTGCATGTACCAGCTCCACAGTTAATGCGTGTAGTTTTCTTAAATGTCAATCATGTTAAGCGGGTGGTTAGTTGTTGAGAAATGTAAGAAAAATATATTTATTTTAAAAAAAACTGACGTTATTGCCCTCTAATTTAGAGTGATGTTAAAACAAAAGTCCAAATTGAGTTGATGTAATTGGTTTAATTGTGACAATGTTTATAATTTCACCGTATTTTTACTTTTCTATCAATTTCACTCCTTTAATTACTTTTTTAGGGTTGTCATTTTGCATTACCAGCTCCACATTAATCTTATTCTAAATTCCAATCATTTAAGCGGTGTTATTTTGAGAAATTAAAAAATATATTTATTTTAAAAAACTATCGTTATTGCCCTCTAATTTAGATATTTAAACAAATCAAATTGATTGATTAATTGGTTTAATTTGATTATTCAATTAAATTATATTATATATATTTACTAATTAGCAATTGTTTTCAGTTTTACTTATCTTTGCAGATAGAACATTTTTTTTAAGAGAATGCATTCAAATTAAACGAAATGCGGTTTAAAGTTTATACTAATATAAAATTATTATAAAATACTATATTTAGCACTTTTGTATCAAATATTTATTATAATAATAATAATTTGACAAAACATACAATAATTAAGGACACTGTTAATTAGATACTTTTAATTAAGAAATAGTTATTTTACCCAAAACCCTCTCAAATATTTGGGATAGTAAAATCTGATGCCACTTGATTTAGTCATCAACCACTAGAACCATATGAGAGAAATCACAAATATTTACAGCATCAAATTCAGTAATAGTAATATCCAAATCTTAAGAAAGGGCAGAGCATCATATCAAGTTCCAACAAGGGATTGCCCATGGTAACAACAGGAAGACAAGAATTTACATTTGTTCATTGTCTAGCCACATGAGTTTAAGCTTTGACTGCACTCAGAATGATTCTCCAAATGTATTCTCACCACTGTAGGTCATGTACAGGAAACCATCCTCATCTTTGTTTTCCTCGTAAATCGCTGACATCATAGCAGCTGGGATAACAGAAACCATAGATAAGTTGATCAATTCTGAAATGAAGACAATAATACTGCAAAAAACATAAATAAGACAATAAATTATATTCTTCTCACCAGTTGGTGGCAAAATATTTTTGACAAAGATGAATATAGCCTTCTCAGCGCTGAGCTTTATTCTCTTTCGAACCACATAAACGAACTGGCCGACTGTCAGATCAGCAGGAACCAGATATCTATATACAATATTATTTCAGAACAAATAATAATATTGAGTAAAATAAAGATGGGAGAATAATTTTATTAACTTGTATCTCTTACAAAATACAAGCACCTTCGCCGACAGTTTAGTGCATGGACACGAAAACACAAATGCATATGCATCTTCACAGTGTATGCTTGAAGCTAACAATGAATCAAATTCCTAAAAAGCTACCAGCATTCTCTCTTGAAGATAACCACATTCACACATGATGGACAATGACATTTAAAGAAGACATCAGAGTATTAATCTCGAGCCATGAAGCATATCCTACCATTGAAATGTTTAGTACACAAATTGATATTCAAATATCATCAAAACACATATCATCAGCAACGTACTCCAAAAATGGCCTAGTTTAATCAACTTCAAACTCACTCTACTTATAACACTTAACAACTAAAATGCTCTTGGTTTCCATAAATTCAATTCAGCTGACATTCATTCCACAAATCAGGGGTTTTTACTTAATAACTGAAAAGAGAAAAAACCTTCTTGGAAGCAAAATATGTAGAAAGGAGTAAATGAGTAGACCATAATGAGAAGCCAGCCAGGTAAGTGCATATGAAAGTTTCAAGAAAATCATTATCCAGTATGTGGTCAGTAAGTAAAAGAAAATTTTGTACCACATTAGAAAACTTCTTCCTCTGAAATGACAAAGAAATGCAGGTATACTTATCAACCAACGTTCCATTTTTAAAAAATTAAAGCAACAAAAAGAGATGTCACTAACTTCTTTTTGTCAATGTCAGGTATGTCGCTTCTTTCAGCCCTTTCCACAATAACCTGTGCATCATAAACAAAATGACAAAACATTATATACACAAGTACCTAGAGCCGCACAAATAGGCTAAATTAATGACAAAGAAGATATCATTTTCATACTGGTATTCTATCGGGATACTTCTCCCTAATTCGAGCTGATTCTGCCTGCCTCCTTTCTGGTATGTATATAAAGAGAAACAAAAACACAGTTAGACATTAAAGTAAGAAAAGAGAAAGTAAGTTGCAGAAACTAATATAAAGTTAAAGGCTTAAAACAACCTGGTGCAAGATATTGGTTAGGCTTGTAATAATTAATTAATTATAATAATTCAGCATTCTCCATAATAAGTGTACTAGTTGTTGCATATGAGATTTTACTCTCCTGATCAAACAGACTTAAGTTGCAACTAATTGTTTGAGGGACAAATATTAGTGGAGTAGGCAGAAATTGTTGTGCTTGAATTGTCACGGAATTCAGAATGGGAAAAGACCAGGAGGGTGAACAAAAAGGTAACATGGAAAGCAAGTTAAGTAACACGGTCAAAGTGGCTTGTTTGTGTACAAAATAAAACGTGTCCAGAAAATTTCTATGAAATGTATTGAGAGGGTAACTATTTTCTGTAATATCCTGTTATCAATATAAAGATTTTGATACTCCCTGTCACAATTTTATCAAAATGATTTAATAATCTGTAATTCAGTGTCATACGAGAGACATTTATATAATGATAGTAAATATCTCGCATCTTACACATAGGATCCACATTTCAAACTGAAAATTCCAAATTGAAATTTTTTAGGTTTGATAGCAAATTTTGTAAATCTAATGTTAACCATTACCACAATAATGAGCCTCTAACTATTTTAACAAACAAAATACATGTTCTTCAACTAAATGCAGGTGAAGATAAACTTCTAAGTGCTGATCTCAGATGTCAACTTCTGCATACACAAAATATAATTAAAACCCCCAAAAGCCACAAACGTTCCCTCTACAAGCTTAGCAGATAGACCACATATTTCTCAAGATCCCGTCCTTTATCCATTATCAAACCTCAAAGACATCAAATTTCCCAAACACCCAAAATTCCCAGTGATTCCAGTTAAATTGATGACAAGTCGGTGAAATTAATACCAGATAAAAC
Source organism: Jatropha curcas (assembly GCF_014843425.1). Next base: position 27,159 of record NW_023591662.1, on the reverse strand, counting down.
CTTCACACAAAAATAAAACCACATTAAAACGATAACCCCCAGATCATAAAGTATATTTTGAAATTGTGATATTAACAAAATACATCCATTCATAAATCACATGTTATTGGTCATTAAGTCATTAGAAATTCTTTGTCAAAACCACTAAAACCCAGATCATAAAATCCACAATTAAAGAAAAAAAAAACCCCAAATTCACAAGAAATTCAAACGAGAGACATCAATTATCAATTAACGATTAAAAATACATAGATATTAATCATTAAATCATAATTTGTTTAAAAAACCAACAAAAACCCAGATCATAAAATCCATAATCATGAACGGACAAAGGACCCAACAATTGAAACGGAGAGATCAATCAAAATTACAAATACATAAACATATGTTTGTTTATACAAAAACCAAGAGAGGGATTAAGAGAGAACCCAAAGGATGTTCCAACTTGAAGGAGCTCTTTGCCATGGCTTCCAAGTACTTTTCTTGTGCGAATTAGCTAAAGCTCTATTCTTTAAGAGTCAGTGATCAAAAGGGTAATTTATATACGAGAATAAATTTATAATTAGGAATTGTTTGTTTTAAGAGATTTATCCAAACCAAAGCTAAAGAATCGAAGGGTATGATTGTGTAAAACCAAAAACGCGTATCATAACGTATGCTTTACTCTTGAGGGTTGGATTCGTTGTAAGTTGTAACGTGCAGGAATCAAAGTACTAGACCTCTGCCCAATCAGAGACTGACGCGTCAAAACGAAAAAAATGTAACAACAGTACAAAACAAGAGATGTTATTGGGTAATAGAAACGGCATCGTTCCTTTTAAAAAAAGATGGACATGGAAACTTTTCTGCCGACAGGTTAAAGTCCCCCCCCCCCAACAGGAAAACTTTTCCGTCTAACAAGAAAACTGCCAGTAGCAGGGAAAATTTTCCGTCCTTGAAATTTCTTGCTGGCTGGTGTTTCAATTGGATTCTGTTGCTGTTTTTCAATCGATGAGACAAAAAACAGGTGGATTTCTCTTACTTTTGTTTTATTATGAAAGATTGATTTCCATTTTGCAAGAGCTTAATCACAGCTATATTGTGTTTATTAAGTGATAAACGAATCAAGTGACTCATAATTTAATTAAAGACGTTGGTTTATAGTCGTATTTGACAATAGCATTTTAAATAATTTTCAGTATTTTGATCTAAACGCTACTTAAAAAACTCTGTTTAATAACATAGCGTTTGGATTAGCTTTTAGAAATTATGGTAATATTTTATAAAAAATTAAAACAATTAGCTTTTAGCGTTTTTATGAAAAGCTACTTAAACATCTAAATCAAAACGTTAAACGCTACTTAAAAAGTTATTAGGTACTTAGCGTTTGGATTAGTTTTTAGAGGTTATGGCAGCATTTAGCTTTTAGAAATTATAATAGCATTTTATAAAAGTTAACCCACGTAACATTTAATTTTTTAGAGATTTAATGTAAAGCTATTCAATCAGTTACCAGCTATCAAAAGACTTAATTTTACCGAACAGATCATATGTCTCACTTTTAATATCTGTTCAATATAATTAAATGTTTTAATAATTATTAATTATTTTAAAAGTATCTAATTGTTAGCTATTTTTATTATTTTTTCATAAATCACTAAAATTTAAACGGGTTAACGTCAACTGAAAAAGCTAGTTCGGACAGTGTATACCGAAGTCTTCGTAGTTAAGGTCGTTGCACTTTTCTAGAGCATGTGTGCCTTTAAACCTAATCTAAGGCATGGAAAAAGGAACTAAATGAGAGGCTATAAGAAAACTGCTCTCATAGACATGGTAGGTGAAATGGGCCACACTGCAACTCTCCATTCCTCACTAAGCAAAAGCAAACTCCTTACACTATCTATTAATTGGTGCTTTGTGTTAGGTACACACATCAACAGTATTTAGATACATTTGCACCAATTTTTTTCTCTCCAATTTCCAATATATTAAAAACAAATCATTTTGAGCATATTTAAAAAATAAGACAAAAAAAATATTTATTTTCATATATGGGAATATTTTTCTCATGTACTAAAATCCACTCAAATCTCAGTATATAGCACTATAAAAAGTACAAATCAACATGTATCAAGATGAACATATTAAATTAGGTTAACATCTAAGTTGTATTTCCTTCCACCTGTTTGGAAGAAACAGGAGGTTCAAACACACTAAAAGCTCTGTAAGCAGAGATCACAGCTAAAACAAAAAAGCAGCAAAGAACCAAGAAATGAAGAACCAATGCCAGTTTCATTTTATGGCAAAACTTCCCAAAGGAATTGCAGGCTTCACTCCATGTCACTTCTTGGTCACCATTATAAGCCAAGTATACTATTTCCATTAAAGCAGCCGCAGAAGTGACTGTTAAGTATGCCATAATCTGCTAAAAGAAATTCAAGAAAATGATCAGAGTTTATTTGGCTTTAAAGTGTCTTTCTTTTAAATATTAGGAATAAAGGGATTTCAAAGTAATACCTGGTCAGAGACAAAGAACAACCAAACTTTATTAACTAAGCTTCTGATCCATGTGCATGCAACAGCAGAAAATGCATAACAAGCGCCGATGGCACTTATGCAAACCATGTACCTGAATAAACAATTATTTTCCATTTACTTGAAAAATACAGAATAAAGAAAGGTTTAGGGCATCTCAAACAATAATACTAGAGAAAGATAAATAACTTACTTGAGTCCCATGAGATTACTGTACTTTAAATCCCCATAGCTGCTATTTTCTTGCTGATTAGTCACAATTAAACAAATGGATGCAACACTGAGAGGAATAACAGAAAACCTAAGAGAAGAATCCAAAAGCTTAAGCAATGGAGCCATTTTCTTGAACTGAAATGGGTATCCGTAGTAAATAGATATAGGCCAATTCTACTCTTCTTCTGGATTGACAAGAAGTGCAAGAAAGAAGGAGATATATATTGGAGGTTTCTTGGTGGGAAGAGTGGGAAGTAGTGGGGCTTGGCTTTTTGGCTTTTTCTTTGTCTTTTAGAAATCATGATATCATTTCTTTGGTATTTATCTTAGCAGGCTTGACATGATTGATTCCACATGGCTCTCTCTCAAAAAAAATATCCTCTTTATTCCACTTTTTAATGCATAAATCAGATTGAGTTCACATTCTTCCAGGGCAAAGGCTTTATCTGTGCTTACAACTTTGAGTTTGTCCCATCATAAATCAGGATCTTTTCCCCATCAATTGTTCTTGCTTGTATATTTCACCTCTCATGGTGATGAAAGCAAGAGCATTCTTTTGCAATTTCATTTTAATTTTTGTAGATATTGTATTTTACCAAAATTCTTGATAGAAAGGTATTTTATATTTTGAAGTGTGTTTGGTACACAATTTTATTAATTAAAATTTTTATTATTATAAAGTGATATTTGTAATTTTGAGTATTATCTATGTATAGTATAAAAATGAAAATCCTTGTCTATAATTCCTTTTTCTATTTTATAGATATTGATAAAATAGTTAATGGAAATCTTAGCATTATTTGCACACACAGTTTGAGAAGTTATTTGATTCATATAACATTTACTACTGATTTTGAAACCCAACCTTGGAAACCTTCAAGATAAAAGAAAGAAGAAAACAAGATTGAACATTTTATCAGATATTTGTCAGCAATCATGAAAAGAAAAGGTAATACTCCCAACAAAATTTCAAGATTCTTCTAATTTATGAAGTTAAAGGTAGCAGAAGAACTTCGGCACTTATTTAGGAGTTTCATTAGCCATGACAAACTTACAAAATGGCTTCTCCAAGCATATAAAGAATAAATAATTACAATCTCTAAATTTTGCTATTGGTGCTTGCTCCTTGCCTAAAATGGAGCAGAATCCCAGTAGCAATTACTTTCCCAAACCCATCTCTTTCATTTTACATTTTGACACGTAATGATCCCTCTATATCCAAATTTCTATTTGCTTCCTCCTGAGTTTGGAAGAATAGCTATTTATTAGAATTCTGCACTCCATAAAGCATTCTCACCTTCCCCACAACGCCGGTGAACCTCCTTGATTCTATCAACGGACTTGCAAATCCCACTGCAGCTCCAATCAAATGAAGCAACGCAGATGTTGCCTGCCTGGGCCTTCCACTCGCAATCTGCCATAAATTTTAGCACCACAAAACTTTAAGTAACAAATTTTCTTTGCATGAAATGAACTATTTCTTCCCCCAGTTTGATGCAAATTCATATATGCTACAAGAATAAATTGGTCAATGAACACAGAGCCATACATAAGGAGGCAACAACCCAAAAGACCTGGTATGGGTACAATGTATCATACAGATTTATTAGCGCCAGAGAAAATCCACAATTAAATGGATTGCATAGTCATCAAAAATTTTCAAGGGTTAAAAATAAATCAACCACCCACACAAGGACAAACATGTAGGGTTATAATGTATGAGATTACCAGGCGGTGTACCACAGCAGAGTCTCCGGTCATCAATATGATCCACATCCAATCCAATGAACCACGACCCCAATGATACATCCTCATTAGCATACTTGTGTAACACGTGTCTGGATGATTACAAATTCAACCAGAACAAATTAGCAGATGAACTTTAGGGACTAGCATTTGTCATTTATCCTCCAAAATACACAGATACTTACTGGTTAATTGATACATAAGTGGCCAAATCATTTGAAATAGCATATAGCTGCCCTGTAGCGTGACGGAAATACTTGTTTCCTTCTTCCCCAAATTTCCAATACTCAGGTTCATGGTATTTCACTCCCCTATTCATAAAGCAAACATGAAACTAAATGAATACTCCATTTTTTAAATAATTAATCAATTAAAGCATGTTTTACTTACTTTTGAGCAAGGACTGGACCGGACTTCATGCATCCTATATAGACCCTGGGTTTAGACCGATGCCTAGCTAAAGTTGCTCCCAGCGTAGCTGTAAAAATATGTTGGAGAAGCCCAAAGTAGAAACATGATGTTAGAAGTAGAAATTCTAGAAAACTGAAAAAGGAGCAGCCTTTCACTCTTAATACAAATGGTTACAAGAAGATACAGCAGTATCTCACATATAACTAAAATCATCAAAAATGTGAGTTATAGGCTCTAATTTCAATATGAAAATTTACTCTGCCTCTCGTTCATTGAAGGTTGATGAAAAACCATTTCCGGTAAGCAAATAAACATAGTACAGTCCTTTCTTTCTAATTAGCATTTTTTGTTCTCAAATCAAGAAAACATTTGAACATAAGTGAGCACACTTACATATGGGTATCCAGGTATACATAAAATTTTATATTTAATTTAAATAACTGGATGAATATTTACCTATATTTACATGCACATCATCATCAACTTTGACATAGAAATCTGCATCCCACAACGCAACAGCAGTAGAAAAGTATATCTTTGTCTTTGCAGACAATTCAAGGTAACCCTCAACATGCTCCTGCCCATATAGAATTCAAAATAATATACCATAAGTGAGCTGTTTTTCTTGATTTAATATGTTTTTTGGCCAAATACAAGATTTAACAGAAATGCCTCAAAAGAAAAAGGATCAGAAGCAGTACCAGCCTCAATAAGTCCCCATGCTTTTTGTCTTCTGCTTCAATAGCTCTGTCAAGGATACCTCCTGCTGTCGCACTGGCAATCAAACAGCAAAGGGCAAGGGAAAGATAAATTTAGATTGCATCTTTCAAGATTGTCCTCGATTTCAAAGGTCAGGAAGACCATGTGCATACTACTTTCAACATTGCAAGTAAATATGACTAAAGAAAGGCAACATAAGTATATGTGCTTATACAAGAAAATGCATCAATCACGGTGTAGGTAGAATGAAGAAAACACAACAGCTTTTTCTTTTTTTATCAGCAAAAAGATTAAATTTTTTATCAGAAAACATGACAACTTGATTGTTGTTATTGCTTCCCTTATATTGTCATACAAGTAATAAACAGCTAAATTAAAGAGTTACAGAAGCTATAAACATGTCCAGAAAGCATAGTAATGGGCTCACTTAGTGAAAAAAGAAACGATGCAAAAGTTTAATTTGTTCAGATATACTTTTTAATATCCACCATAAAATGTCCAAGTATGCTTGATGGACATTAGTTCCAATCACACACAACATGGGCTTAGACATCAAGATTCAATCTAACTGCAGTTTCTCCACTTGTAAATTTTGTTTAATTTATCATGTACAAGAACCATATTCAGGTTATCTTATCTTCTAGACATTTCTTATGCTTGATCATCTTTTCCCTGGTGCTATTGAAAGCCATGCATATGCTTATTACAAAGCCATTTTAATTCTTAGTGAGTTGGATTTTTAAGGTTAACAGAACCTCAATTCTTTTCAAAAAGAAAGTATGTCTCTCTGACTCTAAGTTGCGTGTTCCATTGGGTGATTTTTGCCTCACATCACATTGTTCATTTTTCCATTATTCTATTCACCAATATCCTGTTACTCTACTTTCTTCCATCTCTTTCCTTTGCATGTGCATCTCTGTGTAAAAATTCACATATCTTAATGTTTGTACATTTAAAGAATGGTCACTTTACTACAAAACCAAATCAGTCTTCTCACCTTCCACCCAGGTTGAATCATACAATTGTTTTATAAATTGCAAAATCTCACACTTAAATATGAGTGCAACATATACATTTTATCATTCTTCCAAAAAAAAAAAAAAAAAACATATATACCTTGTACCAAAGAAATTAACTTATTTGTCTAGATGAAGAAACCATTTGTATTCTAGACTTTATACTATGGAAGCATTTCTATAAAAGCCAATAAATGAATTCCCAGCAGCTAAAGTCAATTTCAGATTTGGATAAGGTGCCTACCTGTGACCTATTACAAAGCGAATTATGATGCCCTTCTCTTCCTCAAGCTTCTTTCTTTTATCACCTAGTTTTCATACAGGGAACAAGGAGAAAAATAATCAATTACATAAAATAAATTATCAAAATCATATTAAAAGACCATTGTGGTCACAAACCTTGGGGCATCCAAGTAGCACGAACAGAATCTCTTCGCTTTCGGCTGCTAAAAGCAGTATTTATACCTATAACCATTAAATACTTTCTTTTCCCATTTGATTGACTGATTTTTACGTTGTCTGATACTGGAGAACCATTAAGTATGGACTCCTGTGCAGCCCTCGCAGCAGCTAACTCCATCTCCAAATTTGATATTGTTTTATCCAGAGTTCTGTAGGAAGCAATCAAGGATTAACATCCACTACTTCCAGAGAAACTGAGACAGAAAGAAACCTAATACTAGCTTACTGTATAGCATGATGTGTCTTTGAAACTTCTCCCATTATGTCCTTGGATTCATGCTTTACATTCTTCTAATGACAAATAAAGTGCAACAGAATGTTAATAAGCAAGTAGGATATCAGCACATACAATTAAATAAAAAAGTGAAAAGATTATCACATAATTTAGATGGTTTACTCACAGTTTCTGGAGCACAACCCTCTGAAACTAGATTTAACTTTTCATCTTCAAGACTAGTTGCCCTTGATATTCCTTTAACTTCAGGCACAGTCCACATTCTATAACCAAAAGATAAAAATTAGCGTCAAATACACATGGAGAAAGACTCTAATGTCCCAAAAAAAAAAAAAAAAAAAAAAAAAAAAACGATAAAAGTTATATAAAATTAAAGCTGAACAAGATACAACACACATGGAAGAAGACTCTAATGGTCCCAAACAATCAAAAAAAAAAAAAAAAAAAAAGAAAAGAAAATAAAGGGAGAATAACAATCCTTTGTTGCAGTAGCCTGCAAAACATTCATAATGATAAAACCCTTTTTTTTTTGCAAGGTATTTCCAGAAAACACATGCAAGTGTTGTATGATTGAAGTCCTGGCAATTATATAATGGATGTTTAACTTGATACCTTACACCTAAAATCATAATAAGTTTCTATAATTATATTAATTCATATATTATACAATACCACCTATACTTTATAACTTAGAACATATATTAAAACACAAACCATGTAACGCAGCTCATTATTTATGACATGAAGTAAATACAGAAGAAACAAAAGAAAGGGTGTATCAGATACATGCATAAGAGACATGAAAGCTTCCAAAAACGGATATCAAAAAACAAGGAAATCTCCAGGTTTTGTATATATATTGTCAAGTGCCACTAATATATTTTAGTTCCAATCTACTGTGAGTACCTACAAAGGAATTATTTTTGGACCTAATTAGCTGCGAAAAGAAAAAACCCAGACCAAAGCCAGAGCAACTGCAACACATAAAGATCGCCACTTAAAGCCATCTGGTTGTACTGGACAGTAGAGTGTTACGGCTTTCTTTGCCCTGCTCACAGTCATTCTTTTCTTTTCTTACCACCCCAGAAACCTTACCAACAATGCCTAGCTATTAGCACAGGCACATATTATCCCCATCCCCCCCCCCCCCCCCCCCAACCAAAAATCCTTGAAAAAATGAAAAAAAAGGCATCCTTGGAATTCTCTTGAATCAATTCAATTTTCTTTTTTCTTTTTCTTAATCAGTAAATGTCTCAAGAAAACCCCTTACACAAAATCCATTCTGCCGTAAAATCTATTAGCACTCACTGTGCTATCAATTATGTATCTTCCCATCTCGGCCACGTCCACCTTTTGCACCATCTTCCGACCAGAGATAATGAGTGAAATAAAAACAAAAAAAAATACAGACAAAGTTCACACCCATAGAACACCACGCACAATGAGATAACGAGTATTAGGATGTTTATTCACTATGTGTTGCCGCGCATGGAAACCATATTCCTCTCTACTTTTACATAAGGCCACTATGTAGCGTAAGAGAAATTAATCCCGACTATGTATTTCTATAAAGTATGTCTATTTTGACAGAGAACACAAATTGCTTTTTTCTATTGTTCCCCCTATAATGTATAATAATTATAGAAGTAGAATACACCATGGCGCGATCAATGAGAAAAATAGCCAAATGCGTAATTTTTGAGCAGGGAGAGAACCAGCATTCATCATGCGCGCAATCTATCCCATCCGATAATTATTTAATAAAAAACATTCAGGAATGAGGTTGTTAGCGTATTTCAAATTTGATATTTTGCATAGGTATGTGGTTGCTAGGAAAGGCCTAAGCAAAATACCACTGGATTGTAAGAAAAATTCCATTAAACAAAAATGAGAGTTAAGAATAGGTATATAAACTCTTTGGAGGATAAAAGAAAGCGTGACTTACCTAGACCACATAGCCAACTGGATTAGTAAGGAAAGTTAGAGTGGCTTATCAGAGCAGAGAGAACTCACTTTAGGACACAATTAGTGGATGAGCCTCTTGATGGAGGCAGCAAGAAAGAGTGCTTATCTGAGAAATGATTTTAATTGAGAGAGACAAAATGAGTACCATTCAAATTCCCAAAGAATTGGAGGACCAATACAACTCCCATTTCCCTCATTCCATAAGAAATCATTACAATTATCTCGGCTGCCAAATACCCCAGGAAGAAAAATCTCCCCCTTCGACAGCTGCACCTAATTCTGCAACATGTATATGAATCTCCCTCAACAATTAGCTTAATCGAGTATTGAGTGGGCACACACAGGTACGCGAGAGCTTCCAATATCTCTATAATGATTATCCAATTAAAAAAATGGTATAGTGGGTCAATACTACAGGTTAAGTTCCTTTAATGGCGCTAATATCGGCAAGAACATGGCTTCATGAACTAACAAGAGCCTAATTAAGTATAAGCATGTTTGTAATGGCAAACTGAGCTTTCAAAGTATACAAGCAGAAAACTGCTAAATAAGGTTCCTCTCATGCTCTCACATCTTTTGAACAGAAAACAATGATTTGAGGCCTTGAAAGCCAAGAATAAGTCGATAGCTTAAAGGAAACAAGAAATTTGGCACTAGAATTCATTCCAGCACCATTTTTACAAGCAAGCAAAGAGGCATGACATATCATTGCTCTTAATTTGAAATGATAATAAGTAACGAGCACATAACATGAAAGTATGCAAAGACACGATCCTGTATCTGTCTTATGCGTGAGCGAACCGTGAGCGTTTAGTTGTGTACCGGTGAGGAGTTGTCTCGGTTAATTCAGACACTAGAGAGAATCAGAACTTCCTTAAGCTCACAATGAGATTTCAACATCGGAAAGTTAAATGAGTCTATAATCATGAGGTTCAAGATCTATCCTTTTCTAGCTAATCCAAAGTTTGACAACGTAGAATATACGTAACTAACAAGAGAAACGAAAAGATACGATCAACTTGACACATTGACCCAAAATCAAACAAAAAAGCAAATCCCCCTAGTATTTAATTATGAAGTAAAAAAATTAATCTCCATTTAAAGTTAAACTTGAAATATTGATTAAAAGAACCAATTCAAACCCCATAATTCCCCAATTGTCAATCAATAACTCAAAAAAATTCTTCTCCATTACATTTTTCTTGCATCTCAATAGAACTAGAAAAAGCAACGCCCCCATAACCAGAAAATAATGCTAAAATTAGAAAGAAAAAAGAAGAATTGAAATATTCCTTGAAAAAAAACGCTCATTTTTAAATTAATGCTAAACTACCAGCCCTTCCCCGAAAAATTTTCGGGAAAAGAAACAGAAAAGAGGCCAACAATTGAAACCCCAATTTCAAAAGCCTAAATCAAAAAGCTACAAATGACCCAAATCTACCTGTCCGAAAATAGCAATCCCAGCACAGATAGCCAACAAAAAAAAAAAAAAAAAAAAAAAACAACAAAAGCACAAAAGCACACGCACATGTACATATGGTTTAAGAGGTTTTGGAATGGACCTATTCCTCTAACTTACAATAAGACCAAAAATTTGGCTGTTCTAGAGAGTATTCAGAAAAATGTTAGTCTAAAGAATAAATGAGAGAAAAACAGGGACAAAAAAAAAGCCAATCGTTACATGGGGAGATCATCACCCATACACCATATGAAACATTCAGGAAGAGGTTAGTCATTTTTGCAAGAGTTTTGAAGGCCAACCACTGGATTGAGAAAATCCATAACAAATAATGTACTAAACCTGGAGGATTAGAAACAGTATCTTCTAGAAGCAAGCCAACTTGATTAGTAACTAAGTGGCTATCAACAGAATACTGCAAAGTTGCCCTGAACCAAAGAAGCTACAAATATTATTGATTCAAATAGTACCAAATACACTCCATTTCATTCCATACACTGCAATACCAGGCCTGACAGCAAACCTTATCTGCAAACTTAAATCCTTAACATTTGGTATGCAACAGTCGTGCTTTATCTGAAATGATTCCATTCAATGGTTAGTGGTTCACTAAGTTTTTAATGCTTATATCGGAACAGGCTTCTAACTCAAGAGCCTAATTGTATAGTTGTAATGGCAACTGAGCTTTCAGTATTACAGCAGAAACTGCTAATAAGGTTCCTCTCATGCTCTCAGCATCTGAACAGAAACAATGACTTTGAGGCCTTGAAAGCCAGATAAGTCGAAGCTAAAGGAACAAGAAAATTTGGCACTAGAATTCATTCCACACCATTTTTACAAAGCAAGCAAAGAGGCATGACATCATTTATTGAAATGATAATAACGAGCACATACATGAAAGTAGTGCAAAAGACACGAATCCTGACTCTTATCTGAGACCTTGGTACCTTAATTCAGACACTGAAGACAACTTCTAATCACAATGAGATTTCATCGGAATTAAATATATAATCATGAGGTTCAGATCTATCCTTTTCTAGCTATCAAAGTTGACAACGTAGAATCATAGTAACTACAAGAGAAACGAAAGATACGATCACTGACCATGACCCAATCAAACAAAAAGCAAATCCCCTATATTTATATGAAGTAAAAAAATTATCTCCATTAAAAGTTACTTGAAATATTGATTAAAAGACCAATTCAAACCCATATCCCAAATTGTCATCAATATCTCAAAGAAAATTCTTCTCATACATTTTCTTGCATCTCAAAGAACTAGCACGCCCCCATAACCAGAAAATAATGCTAAAATTAGAAAGAAAAAGAAGAATTGATTTCTTGAAAAAACGGCTCATTTCAAATTATCTAAACTAACCAGTCCCAATTTTCAAAGAAAAGAAAAGAGGCCAACAATTGAAAATTTCAAAGCCTAATCAAAAGCTACAAATGACCCAAATCACCTGTCCGAAAATAGCATCCCAGCACAGAAGCAACCAATACAAAACAGAAGAGTCCATTTCTTTGATACCACACTCTTTGAAGATGTATCTCCTCTGCTCTTCCAAGTCATTGTGGTCAAATTACACTTCGAGACAAATCACAAGCTAAAATGAACCACAACCCATTACAAATCCCGAGTCAATGCACTGAGTTGACTCCAACCCAGATCCAAAGCACCCTCCTTTACAACAAAATCTAACGCCAAAGAATTTCTCACAGCAAATTCGAAGTAATAGAAGATGAAAAAACAAAGAGAAACCAAAACTAAAAAAGAAAGCACCAAACTTTACAATCTATGAAGGCATAAAACAAGAACACACGTATCTAGATGTACATCGTGACTAAAGCTCTCTATCTAAAACATCTTTTTCTCACTAGAAATGCGATTTTATCACTTGGGTTTTGATTCAAGTCTGTATCTCTGTATCTGTCTCCCTCACAAAGTCTTAATTGGAGTAACAGAGACGGTGCAGTTTTGTGTGAAAAAGAAACATGTGCTAACAAGAAGTGTAGGTGTAAATAAATGGAAATATATAGGCTAATAGCAACTACTTCACCAACTTTAACAAGTCTTTCTAATTTAATGTTTATAAAATAGTAAGCCTACAGCCTACCAGTTTCTCTGCTGATATAATAACCACTTTGTTCTTCCAACAACAATACTCGAATGCTAATTTAATTTCAAGATTTAATGATGTTAGAATAAATGCTGAAAGATATAATACTGGACTCTGTCATTCCAAAAATATCAATCTGTGAAAGACTTAACCAAGTTGATTGATGCCCTCTTTCATTCTCTTGGGTCTACCATTCCAGTAAGTAAGGTTCTACTTACAAGAAATGGATTTTAATTTTTAACAATTTCTTCTCTTAAATTTTTTAATATTTATCCAAAAAATTTATTTATTGTAGTGCAAATATTGTTGTGAGATTAAGAAAATAAATATAAACCTCAATTAATAAAAAAAAGTAAAACTAAATAAATTAATCTTTATTATCTTTGATATTGGGAAGAGAATCTGTTATTTGTGAGATCGATTATAAAATATTCATTTTACATTTCTTTAATTTTAACAAAATTTTAGATATTTATTATTGTGTTTTCTCTTAATTAATTTTACATTTGATGAATTTATTTTCAAAAATAAATTTACACATGTTGTATTTAGATATGCAATTCTCTAGGTATGTCTTACAATTATGGGTAATGAGGTAAAGTGGGTTATGATTAATTTTCAACATTAAGTTAACATCAAAATTATACTATTAAATATTAATGAGTAACAAGCTCTAAGAAAGCAATTATTGAAAATTAATTTTGAAAAAATGGAATAGATCTAGAGTCTCATCAAGCAATTGCAAGACACATTTGGGCTCCAGGAGAATGATTAAGAAAGTTGACTTCTCATGGATATGACCTATTACCAATTTGATTTGATTTAAACTCAAAAAATTTTAATTTCGCCCCATAAAGAATGTATAATTACTGCTAATAAAGTATTGTTAACATTTAATTAATTATTACTAACGCCCTTTTACACTGGCTTAATGATTATAGGAATGCAAATTTCTTTTTACCTACTAGCATCAGCTGTTGATCGATTAATAAAAGTTTGAGAACTCGAACTTGAGATTTATTATTTTTTACGTGAGTAAGAAGATCAGCTAGACTGTCACTTGATTAATAATACTAATAATTAATTTGAACTTAGGTACAATAAGATTGCAATTTAAATGTAAATTTAAATCAGTTTATATAAGAATAAGATAAATAAAATACAAATAAATGTTATAGTTATTATATGGAATTAAAAATTAAAAAAGGAAAATGAAAGTACAGTTAGTTGATCTTAAACTTGCATTGGATCAAGAACACAAATTCTTTCAAATCATTACTCCATCCTATGTTAGTAAATAAAATAACAAGACATGAGCAAGCTTTTTGGAAAAGAAATTAATTATTAATAGTATTTATTAGGTAATTCCACATGTAATTTTGTTGTCCCACTTGCCTTTGTTTTGGCCTTCATTAGGGCAAATGCATAATTAAATTAATTAAACAACATTATAATTCTAAACAAACCCTAAAGAAGCAATTAGGGTTAAGAAAATATAAGCTGTCATATGAAAAAACAAAATTATTTAAGAAAAAGTATTATTTGCAGTAGTACTATATGAAAACAAAAATGTCCTTCATTTCTGTTCAGATTTAAAAGAGATTCATCACTGTTAATTCCAACTGTCCCTAAAATCCCACACAGCAAGACTGATAAATGATGGTTTGTACACGTGCTGCACGTGCAAAGAACATGACTCAAATAATGGGTTTTCACAGATCATCAAAATTCAAAAAACCAAATTTCAATTTCAATTTCTATTTAGATTTAAAATAATAGAATGGACCATGCAAAAGGGAACTGTTTTCATAATTGGACCCATTTACGGATGAGCTACAGAGTTGAATAATCAAACTGACATGCAAGATCTATAAAAATTTAAACTTGAAATTTTATATCGATATGATTTATTAGAATTTGAAAGGGATAGATTAACCTGTGAAATGAAAATTTATAATCTCGAGTTTATTTGGATTTGGATCAACTAATGCTAAAACGTTAATACTAACCAATTAGTTGGTCAACGTGAGATTCTTAATACTCTTCCTCAAATGCAATCGAGACTAGACATCTAGACGAGAGCCCGAATTGAAACACAGCAACTTACTTAGGTTTAGACCAACTAGTGCTAAAAAGTTAGTACTAACCGAGTTGCCACCCTTATGAATTTATTATTTAATTGATGTTGAATTCTTAATATAATTTAGGACGGACAGACAAAAGCGTCACTTTAGAAATACCAAAGTATATCCATTACATAACTTTTGTTTGATATATTTTAGACTTTGATATCCATACATATCATATCACTTCTTTTGAAGCAACTGGAAGTTTTCACTTTCACTTTGAGCTTGTGTTTCAAAAAGAAGAGCCCATCCTTGTCAATCCCTTGTAATGATCATTTTAACTTTTGAGTCAAAAATGCATAAGCAAGTAGGGCTATTATTCCAACATGATTGATTGCCTTTATATCTTTAATCTTTTTAGGCTTAAGTTCATGAATCAAATTGGAATGGGTTGAACCCTCTTTCTCTATGGTCACATGGAGTGGGGCTAACGTAACATCACAGTTTGGAGGCATAAAGGCTGCCTTTTCCATTGCTGTGGTTAACATCTATTATGGTTGGGCCAGGGCCCGGCCCAACATCAGGGCTATTATTATTATTTTTTAAATGGAAATTAGGGTTGTACTAATATAAATGTTGATCGAAATTAAGTCAATTTAGTTTGATTTTTAATACATAAGAACTTAATTTTTTTTTTCTAGGTCCTTTTGTTTTTTTATGAGACTCAACTTGGCAACTCCGCATATGTGAGACAAATAAATAATTTTTATTTTTCGAAATTAAATACAGACAATCATGTTTGTTTAAATAGTTATATTTTCAATTGTCAATAATTATTTTTTCTTGCCTGTAAATATACATTAAATTAGTTCAAATAAATCAAATATTCTTCTTCCTTTTTCTAAAATTTATGTGCAAAAAATTGCTATAAAAGTTATAAAAGGGAAGTTTTTCAAAATTGATGTCTGCAGATTTTTAAATTTTAGTTGTATCTTTTTTTAAAAAAAATATAAAATTTAGTTGTATAGTAGATGCTTTTATATTGCCTTAATTTTGTAGTAATAATACATGTAGGGAATGACAAAGAACTTTAACTGTGACTAAACCTCGAGCCGGATTAGGCGGTTCTAATAAGATCCAGATACAGGTGGTTTAAATAAAAAAACTTAAAAATAGTGTTCTAACGTCTAAAAGTCAACGGGAATTGAAGGAACTGAATTCTTAAAGTAATTAAAAAATAAACCTAACACAACAAAAAGCATTAGCAAATGCATTAAAATCACACACCTAAAAAAAAATCAGATACCCTGAACTCAATTCTAGCTGGATGAGAACGTAAATTCAATTATCGCAAAATTATACTTATTGAAAAAGTTAAAAAATATTTTACTCTATGTAATGAATAAGATTACATCACCTAATTATAGCAAAAAAATAGATACAACATTTCTATTTATTTTAATCGAGAGAGGTATCACAGTGCACCAATTAATTTAATAGACCCTCTACGTATGCCGATTAACATTTCATTTGATTATTCTCCAAAGACAAGAATAAAAAATTTTAGCACACTAAGATGATCTAGTGGTAAATACATATACGATATGACAATAAATTTATGTTCAAATCCTCTCTTTTAGTACTAAAAAAAAAGAATCAGAAATTTCAGGAGAAAAAAATTATTTACGATTGATATAAATGAGTTTAAAATTTGAAATTCGTTTACAAATCAACTTTAGATGAAATTACTTTTGTAAATGAATTTTTGCTGTTTGAAACAAATTTAAAAATAAAAATTTATTTTTTTATTTTCTAAAATACCTTTTATATATAATAATTTTAGAAGGTTAGGAGGATGAATAATTTTCGCCAAGTAGGAATTCATTCAAAAATTGAATCTCCGTAGAATTTGGTTCTTTTTCTTACCAAACATAAAAATATTTTTATGGAATTCACTTATTCTAAACAAGGTCAACTCTAAATTAATAATAATAATAATAATAATAATAATAATAATAATAATAATAGAAGAAGTTTGGTTGCCAATATATAATTTCTGAAAAGAGGTAATTAAGGGCTGCTAAGGACACCTGACTCTCAGATCTCAGATCTCAGATCTCCACGCTAACGACAACTCCGATTTTTCAAAAATTATAATTTTAGTCTTGTTTTAAAAATTGTAACTTGAGGCTCGTTCTACATATTAAATATATTTTGATTTGAATAATCAATTTTTTTTTTTTTTTAAATATAGTGCCGACTGCAACCAGGTGTATCATTGATTGTTTAAATAAATCGTATTTATTTGTTCGACGGCATCTAAACCTAATTTTTAGTATTGGGAAAGGAGATTCGAATATGAATTTATTGCTATTCGTATATACACTTATCACTAGACTATATATATTTTTTTAAATGACCACTAAATTATATTTTGGTACGCAGATTCACACCATTTTGTTTAATAAGTTGGAGGGATAAATTAAATACTATTTAACTCTTAAGATTTAACTCTAATTACTAATTCATTTTTCTTTTTCACTAAATATTTTAATTCATCCCTGAAATTTCAGTTCCGTTAAACTATTTGATCCTTCTACTAAAAAAAAATTACTGTTAAATTTCTTATAATATTTAACTATTTGGTCATTTTCATTTAATATAATAATATTATTTATTCCCTTATATTTATTATTGCCATCAACATTTAGGCAAAAATGATATTTTTTTTGCCTAAATAGTTTAATGAGTTCAGCCTCAAGGATGAATCAACATCTGAAAAGGAGGGACATAATAATAATAATTAAGGTCAACCCTCGAAAATTAAACAGTATTTATCCCTAAATGGAATCTCTTTCGTGCACTAATTTGAAATCAAAATAATATATTACTACATTTTGAATTAATTTTATGGGAAGGGACTAAATTAATTGTATTCATTGAATTTCAATTGCTTAATACAATAAAATTGTTTATTTTTATTAAATGTGAATTAGATAACTTTAATATTCAACTTTAGATAAATTTAATTTATATTTAAATATAAGTAAAGAAAAAAGAAAAAAGATTGACACAATAGCAGTGGATAAGAGAAAATCTTTTTTTGGACCTTCCATACCATCTTGGGTAACCCACTAAGATG
Organism: Jatropha curcas; assembly: GCF_014843425.1. The sequence goes on along the minus strand of NW_023591662.1, from coordinate 9,090 downwards.
GTTTTAGACATTTCACACTAAACTAGTATTTTCTTAACCACCAGCTCTCTCTTTCTCTCTAATTTTTTTAATTCTAATTTTAATTTGAAGTTGCTGTTGTATATCAGCATACCTTCTACTTTCTATTATTTCTTTCATTTCGACTTCTTTCATTTTAATAAACTCGGATTGTTTTTCTTATAATAGATATGTCTTTTTTGTTTTGTTATTATTGGTTTTCTCTATATTTGAAAATTTTTGTTCTCTTCTTTGTGAGGGTAGTTTCCTTTTTGTAAGTGTTTATTATTAATAAAATTATGATATTTGACTTTATTTGGTTGGAGACTTTAGATCTTGATTTAAATGTATGTATTTTCGATTGATGAAGCTTGATAGTGGGCATGTTCCTCCATTGACGCTGTTGACGCACAACGATGAAAACTCATCTGTATTTATTATATGATGCAAATTATTGGAAAAACAATCCAGTTATAAAATATTCAAAGGAGTTATTATTTTGACGTCCAAATTAATTTATGAACTAGTTGTTGCTGTAAAGATTTATATCTTTTGTCAATATTAACTCTAAGCGGAAATATCTAATATTATATTTTTTTTTAATTTTAGTTTCATTATACAAAATGATATGAATTCTTTTATTTCGTTAAAAGATCAGTGAACTCTATTAATTACTAATAGTAAAGTTCTTTGTCTAGTTTATATGCTCATTTGTAATTCTTAATATTATTATTAATGAATTGCATTTTTTTAAAAAAATTTTGTTAACCAAATGATAAAACATAAAAATGATTTATTAATTCCCAATTAAGATGGTTAAACTAATCTTTTGTTAACCAAATTATACAAAACCCAACAACATAAAAAAGATTTGTTAATTCCCATCTTTCTTTCCTTCACAATGTTATCCATTTTGATATGATTGTTTAATAAAATCCCTTAATAATTATATTAAAAGAAGAATTTTACCAATAATAAGACATTAAATATTGACTAATACATGATATAGTCTCTTATTAGTTCCTAAACTAATAATATAAAAAAATGATTTCATATATAACTTGTAAGATATGGCTAATATGATCATATCTTTTGTGATTGATTCTTTGGAATCAAATGATGTAAAAGGATGAATTGATTATCTTTTTTCCCCATTATTAATATGTGTTTAGACTTTCAATTCAAAACTTTAAAGTTTTGAAATAGTGAGTTAATCTTTAACTATACATATCCTCAGCTCATTCATCGGGTGATCCGGATTGACTCACAAAGGGATAAAATACTTTTAGCTAGTATTTACTCCATTCATGAGGATCAATCTCACTTAAAAGAGAAGAGTATTAATTTACTCATCACAACACTCTTTAGTTAGGTCCTCTCTATATTATCGGGTAGTTGAAAGTCATTGTAAATAACTAGTGTGTTAGGTTATTATTTAATAATAGATAGAGTTGACAAACAATATATTAATTATTGATAAAGTTTTCAAGTTAATTACTTGAAAACTTTCCTTGTATATTAATAAAACAAATTGTTGATAAAAAAAAAAAAGTTAGATGAGTATCCCAAGTAATTAAAATGCTACTATAATTATTAGTTAAATTTTTGTTTTTTTCTGGAAAAAAACAAATATTGTTAACTAAAATATAAAATCTAACTGAACGAGCCAAGATGGAACTAAATATATTCAAGCCTGTTTGAAAAAAAATTAATTATTTTAGTTGTTGTTAATTGTCCTAATAAATGTTAGATTAATGTTCAAAATCCGCACTAGTACAAATTTTAAGCCGCTGAACACTATAAATAATAAAATTAATATTTTGATTTTAATTAAAACACTAAATATTGTCTCAAAAGTTGTATAATATGACAAATCAAAACACTGGATGGTATGTGAAAAATGATTATTAAATAAATGCATTATACTTGCTCAGACAAGATCGGAATTTTGAAAAATTATTCATAGTTTATATATTTTTTTTTTCTAGTGTATGAACTTTCATATGTAAAAAGAACCCAAGCACCTATCCTTAAAAACAATTACATTTCTTATTTTTATTATGAAAATATTATATGATATATCTATATTATTTTATTTAACAATGAATTCTCAAATTTTTTTTCAAAAAATAAAAAATAAAAGTTTAAAGCATAGTGTCGGACAACGATTATAAATTGTCAGCAAATGAAATGCGTTGAAGTGAACAAAATTATATATTTTGTCAATCATGTCATGCCTTTCAAATTCTCTGTCGAATTATTTTTTACAATTTCATTTATATATAATATGTTAGATTTCTTTTTTTAATTAATGAAATTCTTTTTATTTTTCTTAGAAAAAAATCCACTCTATCCCTTCAAAAACACAAAAAATTAAATTAAGTAGTATTTTTTTTAGTAAATTAATAGTCCACGTCAACGTCAACGTCCACAGTCCAAACAACCTATTTTTTGTTCTTTTAACTTCAAACAACCGAACATCGGAACATGGTGCAAGTTGTGGAAAACGTGTTCTAATAAATTGATGATTCAGCAGAGCTACACGGGGCCCATAGCCTCCCCTGAATTTTTTTTTTAAGTTTTTTTTTTTTTTATATAAAAAATTACATTTTAATCTTTTAAAATATGAAAAATTTATATTTACTTTTCTAAAAATTTAAAAAATTTCGTTTTAACTTTCCAAAATAATTCTCTTAGCTCTGTCTCATCGAACCTGTGAACAGCTGCCTATAAATAACACATGAAAGGCCTTCAAAAGATAACGTTTACAACTTCCAAAATAGACATATCAGTTCTCATACACAGATCTCGTTTTCTTTTTCACCACCCTTTCGTAACCCAAAAACTACACATCCATGGACGCCGGAGCTCTCTCCAAAATCATCCACCTCAATCCAACGGCCCGCATGTTTTCCAAACCAAATCCTAATCGTCCATTCTTATCCACTGCTAAATCCATGGTATCTTTCGCCACCTCAAATAAGAATCACCAGTCCTACTGGACATCTATAAATGCAGACATTGATACTCATCTAAAGCAGGCCATACCAATCCGGCCGCCACTTGTTGTGTTCGAGCCTATGCATCATTTAACCTTCGCCGCTCCGGAAACCACTGCGCCGGCCTTGTGTATGGCTGCTTGTGAGCTAGTGGGTGGTCAACGTGATCAGGCAGTAGCGGCAGCTTCTGCTTTACATCTACTGCATGCTTCTGCTTTTACTCATGAGAATATCCCGGTGACGGACAGACCGCGGTCTAGTAGTCGGCCGGTGTTTGACCATGCTTATGAGCCGAACATCGAGCTTCTCACGGGGGATGGAATGACACCTTTCGCGTTCGAGTTATTGGCCCGGTTCGATAATCTGGCCCAAAATGATGCCGATCGGGTTTTACGGGTTATTATTGAGATCTCACGCGCTGTAGGTTCACAAGGTGTGGTAGAAGGGCAATATAATGAACTACGATATGATGAATCCAACGGTAAGAAATCATTCAACGCCGCGTGGCTTGATAATGTTTGCAGGAAGAAAGACGGTGAATTACACGCGTGTGCAGCTGCTTGTGGGGCAATATTAGGAGGTGGGAGTGAGGAGGAGATGGAGAAATTGAGGAGGTACGGGCTCTATGTTGGTATGATTGAAGGAATATTCAATAGGGGAGAAAGAAATGAAAAATGGTTACAAAAGGTAAATGAATTAAAGAATTTAGCTCTCAAAGAATTGAAAGATTTCAATCAAGAAAAGGTTAAAAAAATTTTTAGTCTTGTTGAGAATAAATTTAATAATGTTTGTGTATAAGATATTGAATTATTGGTACAAGAACTAGGGAGAGAGAGAGACATAGCCATGCAATTACATGTAAATTGGTATGTTTCTTTGTTTTATTTTTAAATTGTATACTTCTACTTATTTTCCCTTTTCTAAGCAATTGCATCTCACTAATCTCAAAGTTATATCACTAATGTGCCCCTTTATCTTAATTAGCAGTTAAATATATTATTGCTACTTGTTTGATACGAACACGACATCATCCATTTACTTAAAATGATTCAGAAAAATTGTATGTGATATACATTGTAATCATTAAGAAATTAGTCAAATTTCGAAAATTACTTACATTTTGCTTATTATTTCTAAAAACTAGAAAAGAGGGATTCATAGATTATGTTTTAAAAACTCAAATAATAGGTTTATTCATGAAATGAATTTTAGTGTTTTACATGTAGTTTCAGATTTGAGTTGTTTAATAAATAATTCAGCAAAATCAAATATAATAATATTAAGTTCGTATCATAGATCTAAATCAAATAATATTTATTTCCAAGTATTAGTTTAAGAGCAATGTTAAATGACTCAAGTTGAGTCACTTAATAATATTTTTTAATTTTATATTTACCTAGTTGCCTTTTACAATTAAAATATATATGATTTTGTCTGCGGTCATTATTTTTATTGGAAGAGTGATTTCTTTACGACTGCAATGATTGAAATCTTGTATGTTATATACTTGGTAAGTGTAGAATGTAAAAGATGGTAAAACAGTGATTCATTTTTCTTTGAATAAAAAAAGTGATTCAATTTGCAACTACAACAAAAATTTAAAATGTAAAAAGAGGATAATTGAAAATGGAGAACCCTAAAAGAGTGCAGTGGGTACCCGCTTTCAGAAGTACTTTGGATTGGCAACCAAAAATATTGTAAGGAAAATGATATTACGGGCTGTGTCGGCAGAAAAAAAAAAAAATAAAAAAAAAAGGAGAAAAGAGAAAAAATAAAAATAAAAATGACATGATCAGATGTTAAACTCGTGTTTCCATGCTAGGTGGCACACTCACATGTCCCTTAGACATGGGCTTGGGCCACTTAAATTATTGGTGTTGCCCTATTATGGGCCTATATAATAATATTAACCGTGTAAAGCGGTTCATAATTTAAGATAAAATCAACCTTTTTAATCTTTAACTTATTTCACCGTAGTAATTTTGGTTCGTTTATTTCTACTGAATTAAACGTTCATCAACCATACATTACTAGTGATAGATAGGGACCATAATGTAATTACAGTGAGGTTGATGTATCTTTCATGGATAACAACATTTAGCTATCTCTATTTATTCTTAAAAAAGAGAAAGTGCAATCTCAAAAAAAAAAAAAAAAAAAAAAAATTCTTAAAAAAGCAGAAAGTGCAATCTCAAAAAAAAAAAAATAAAAAAAAAAATGTGGAATAGCACCGATTGCTTTTAAATATTGTGAGCTGAGGCTCAATTTGTGTTTTAAGTTGATTATTTGGGTATAATTGGATTATATACTTTTAATGTCTATTAAAAAGTTAATACGTTAATCATTGTAGAGCATCTTTGAAGTGATGAGGGATTTCACAATGCGGTAGGTTTCAGGGCAATTTGGTCCTTGAACTTTGATAGACTTTTGCTTTGTCTTACCTTCAAATCTTTGTACCATTTTCTTGCAATTTGATTGAAAAGGGAAGAATGAGACCAAGTTCTTCATTTGTTCCAGCATTTGTACCAAACCCAATCTTGCACCGTGCCAACATCAAAAATCCTATTCGGATCTAACCTTAATAATTGCGTGAATATATGTCGTTTTAAACTCAAAACTTCCCACGTTCAACTATTCATTGTCTTCTTGATATTGTCTCCATGATATTCTTGATTTCAAAACCACGTGATCCTTATGGAGAGGCCTAAACCAATTTTAGAAAGTCGCAACCGAAGATGCCAGAATCAAGTTTTAATTTTAAAGAAAAATATAAAATTTTCAAGGAATAAATAATAAATAAATTTAAATATTGCAATGTAAATAAATGGATTAAGAATAGAACAAGCATAATAGAAAATAAAAATTATATTAAGGTGTACCTTTAACGATCTTATTGTTTCGAGATACTTTAAATTTGGTTAAACTATAATAAAATAGTTAAGAGGTATGGAAAATATATGTACCGGAGGAAACCACCAAATGACACAATTGCTTATTAATTGTATTTTTTTTGATTTTATTTAAGGATCTTATATACTAATTTTAGTAAGGGACAATCTTCTAGTAATATTAGATGTTTTTTGGATTATACTGAGTTGGATCTTAGTTTTTAAAATCCATAAGATTTTTCAAAAATTCTAAATAAATATGTTATCCTTAAGTCAAAGATTCATTATTTAAATTATATCAAACTTTTTTTTCTTTTTTTTGGATACTAGGGGGAAGGGGAAGGGGATCGAATAATCTATTGTACAGGTCATGACTATATGTCAACATCATACATGTTCTTCTATTTAGAATATGCTTGGTGTGGCAATTATATAAACTTGGTGCACACAACTCATTTGGCCTCAAAGAAAAAAAAAAAAAAAAATCAAAAAGTAGAATTTTCTCAAAGAGTTTGTTCTACCATTTTTAGGTAAGGAAGGACAACATTTGGCATCAACTATTTTCCACTTCATAAGTGGAAAGCAAACATAACTCGAAAGCTCAATCAAAACCATAGCTAATTTTACAACATTAAATGCTCATAAGTCCTTTATAACATAAAAAGGGATAACAAATACTCCACTAATACCTACAACATAAAGCCAGGAATCACCAAGAAGCAATTCAAAACCCTAGTACATACATATTTCTAAGTACAAAAATTTGGTAAAATCACTGACATAACTTACAGTATCATTTTGGACAATTTGCGAGTACCTGAACTAGTTCTATGGGGATTCAAGAATAACCAGTTTTGGTCAAACACGCAATTTCTAACTACACTAAGCATCCCTTCCTTAAGTTTCCTGCTACACCTTCAAAATCAAGAAAAATGTAGGAAATCTGACTTCTCTTGCAAGCTTCTTAGCAAATAAGCTCATTGAGGAGGCAATTTAATAATAAAGGATCATTATCTTCACCTTCATTTCATTCACCACTATCTCCATTCAAAACTCCATTTAGTTGTACTATCATTATATCACCATCATCTTCATGATTGCATCACCATCATTATCATCCACCACATATAATCAGCATGAAATAGTATTCTTGGAAGAGTTTTTCTTTGATTTTCTTTTGCAAATCCTTGGAACCAATCAGGAATGTTGCTGGTAGACTCAAGATCTGTGCTTGGACTAATTTGGTTTCATTAGAAGAATGGCTGCTACTGGCCTGCCACTACTAGTAGCTCTTGGATCATTCTTGAAGCAGAAGGGATGATTCTTCTTGGAAACAGAAAAATGAAGATCTACGTGATTGCCAAATCTTGGAATTTGAATTCCTTTCTTTCGTCTTACAGAACATCAAACATCCTTCCTTCAACATCGTCCCATCTCTTTAAGATCTCATACACCATTCCTTGTCTCGTCTAAACTCATACCATTCTTCCATTGATATTTACAATGCCTCCACAACAAAATTCAAATAATGCAACATAATAAATTTGAGAGCTCCATATGGGTATTCCCAAAAAATTTCATAATTCCAAGGAAGTGCAATCTAAAAAAAAAAAAAAGAGAAGTGTTTTTCCAAAGTTAAATATTGGGTAATCCTACAAGCAAAATTTTAGTTAGGAAAACCAAATATATCCTTTTCCTTGGATTATGGAGCTCTTTAAACTCACCAACTCTGGCATATTGCAAAAATGCAAAGGAAATTCAATTAAAAAGAGAGATTCAAGAAAATTTTTTTTACACATTTACAGATTAAGACAAAGAAAAAGAAAATGATTGATTCAAGAGAATCCAGTGCCTTTATTTTCATTCCAAATTCTTAGTCTTGGTACTGGGGCAAAGTTTGAGAAGAATTTCAACGATGGATGGCCTTTTTAGAAGAGCCCAAAAATTGCCCAAAAGGAGAGAAGGGAGGGGCATGAAAAGGCCAGAACAAATGAAGACAAACCTTAATTTCTGTTTGTCTTTTATAACTCTCTCTCCTCCAGGCTGTTAGTAATTGAATGGGTATGCCACTTGAAAGTCTCAATTTGACAACGAGAAATGCAAAATACAGATAATATACAAGTTTTTTTTTTTTTTTTTTTTTTTTCGGTTGTTTTTTAACTCATGCCCATTTTCCAATTGCCTTTTAAGATTTTTAACAATCAGATCATCATACCACTCTCTCTACCCCCTTTTCTTTTTCATCTTTACATAGATTAAACCCCAAATAAGTCTACATTTAAATGTTCCATATAAAGGTCCCTCCTATCGGGCAACTTGAAATATGTTTTTATAGTTTCTCGCTTATCTTTGATAAACGAGTAAAATTAATTGTGAAATATCTAAATTTAATTTTAGTTACGATTATTTATATTTATTATAACTGAGGGAAATTCAAAACCTTCCTAGTTATATTTACAGTGACGAATTGAGAGAGTTAAATAATCTTTGAATTGGTAACATATTAAACCGATTAAACATACACCATAACGACTTTCCCCATGACATAAAATAAAAAAGTTGCAATGAAAAGCAAATGTATACATTGATTCAAATTCAACCATCCACAAAACAAAACCATATGAGCCATTGTTTGATGAAATGGAGAGATGAGTGGTTTGATGATGAAAATGATGCTATTTGCTTTAACAGTTAGTCCCACTAAGATATGAGAAAAATAGAAGCATAATAAAAGAGGTCTTAATGTGGTCATTTCATTTTATTTAACCTTCCAAATTTGACTGATTCAATAAATCATAATGATTGAGAATGAAACCACGTTTCTAATTAACCCACATTTGGCAATTCCTTGGCTATTTTTGTATTTCCATATCTATAGTACCCTCTTCCTTGTGGCAGCCACGTGTCACGATGCCAATTTTACTTATCAGCAGTAGCAAAAAGAGTTGTTTCAAGATATATAAAGTTTAAATCTTGCAATTGGAGTAAAATTTGTACCAGTTAAAGATAAGATTAAAAAGAATCTTACCGTTTTGGGTTTTGTTGGAAACCTTCAAAATGAGTGAAAATCGTGTGTTAGCCGCCAATGTAATCCAACTCTGGACTGTCCTGGTCCGAATAGATAGGAACCCAGACCAAAATCGACTCAGTTAAAGGTTATAATCAAACCAGTTTGTTTTTTTACATTTGTATTAGTATAACTTGAA